>OVAN01012361.1:0-13818 GCA_900406275.1 Anastatica hierochuntica | reverse complement strand
TAATCTATCTTACGAATCCTGTCACTTGTTCATCGTTTATTCATATCACTTTGCAATATATTTCGTATTTCGTATTTGGTTGTCTAACTCTGTTACGATTTCTGTTTTATCATCTCCGCAGTTTAACTTCCGTATTTCTTATTCGATAACTAGCTAATTCGCTGTCTCGATCTGTTGATCTTTGGCTAACAGAGTCCGTGAACCACATAACATTGACAGTGAGAATTTCGGTTCCCACAGCCGACGCAACTGCTTTCATTTTATGAATCTAGGATCTCCCCAATATTGCATGAAATGGAGCTGGTTTTTCAATTGCGACAAAATTGACCATCTTCATGACTTCGTAGGCTATGATTGGGAGTTTGATAGTTCCCAAAGAGGTAGTTGTTTCCCAAGAGAAACCTACGAGATTAACCTTTTGAGCTGTAATCTCGTAGTCATCTAGGCGTTATGAAAAATAAGGTCAACAGAGCTTCCAGTGTCAACCGTCAGCTTATGTACCTTGCATCCAGCCACATTGAGTGTGAATACTAAAACGTCATCCTGAGGTCGGTCGAGGTCTAAGGTCTCTCTTTCCCAAAAAGATATCTTAGTGTTAGGTTCATGGGTGGTGACCTTATTCGTGTAATGGATTCAGCTTTCCGCATGTGACCTTTTATCGAGTTTACGGAGTCCTGCCAGATGTCGGATCCTCCAAGGATGTAATCGACCCTCATATTGGAAGTTTGTGGATCATAAGCCTTATTGAAAAATGTAGCTATCGTCCCCATAGGTAGAGGTTTCGGTATGCCAGCCCGAAGGCTCTTCCCTTGAGGGAATTTTCCAAGGATCATATCAATTCTTTTCGTGGGAGCAGGAGGCGGTGAATCAGTTTCCTTTTCAGGTGACCTGTTTCGTTTTGGCGATGCCTCCCTCGGGGCTCTCTTTTGAAAAGGTGTTGATTTCTTGAGTTCCACGTCTTTTATTTCGCTGGCTGCAAAGTTTGCAGCCAGCTGACGTTGAAGGTCCCAACACTCTTTTGTGGAATGGCCTTTTCTTTCATGATAAGATCAAAATTTGCTTGTCATAGACTTTGGTCTAGGGATGGCATAAGAATGCTCTCCTTGAGTTTGATTGTTTCAGGAGTTATCCTTCTTGTGAGGACCCTTTCCTTCTTGAGAATCAGCCTTCGGAGGGTTCTGAGGCTTCTTATGGATCATATCCATGGTGGCAGTTTCTTCCTCCAAAGTGATGAATCGAGATGCCCTATGCAACGCATCGTCGATTATCAGGGGAGGATTAATCAATAGCTCATACCAGAATTCTGAACTATACCAGTGACCTCTTCATATGGCTTCGATTGCTTCATGGTCATTAGGGTTCGAGAGTTTGGTTATGACTGCTCTGAATTTATCTATGTAAACCCGAAGCGTGTCTCCAACTCCTTACCTAATCTTCTAGAGATCCGCTTTAGAAGCTTGTTTTCTAATGTAAGTCGAATACTGCTTAATCAAAGCGTTCATTAGTTGATCGAAGCTATCTATTGAATTTGGTTCGAGGCCGGAGAACCACTCATGAGCTGTTCCTGTCAGGTTCTCTGCGAAAGTTCGAAAGTAGCCTACTTCGCAATCTTTGTGAGTGAAATGAGCTTTGACGATAGCTAATCTGAAGGCTCTTAGGTGAGCTTTAGGATCAGAGGTTCCGTCATACTCGGGAATCCGAATTTTTCTTGTATCTCTCGTATAAGAATTCGTGATTCTGTCAGTAAATGGGGGTTCCTCGGGTTTCTTCGATTATGCTCTCAATTTCGGTAGCTGAACTCGTAACCTTGTGGACCTGAGCGTTTAGCTTTTGAAGAGCCGCATGCGTCCTCTCCTCTCGAATTGCCTCAAGTCCCTCCAATGGAAGGATAACTGAATTGTCAACATGTACTTGATTAAGTGGTTCCCGGTGGGACCAACCTTGATTGGGGCCTTAAGTGGTGGGAGAGATGGGTCTCTCTCAGGGTCCCTGGGTTATTTTTCTGAGCGCGATCAGCTGGGAGACTCGGGTAAGATGCGGTTACAGCCACAAACTTAACATAGGTTCTACGTTTAAACCGATCAAACAAAAGCATCAGAAGCTCGACCATGAGAAGGCTCAATCAGTTAACAACGAAGTTGAATGACTTGTTGAGGCAGACTCCGTTCGGGAGGTTGATTACCCTGAGGTACCAAGTAACTGAGCGTGGTATCGAAGCCAACCCAAAAAAAATAGCCACCTTTCTGGAAATGCCGTCTCCGAAAACAACCAGGGAAGTGCAGAGATTGACCGGGAGAATCGCAACCCTTTTACAAACTCTTGAAGAACAATAAGAGATTCAATTGGGATTAAAAGTGTGAGGAAGCCTTTAAGCAGCTCAAAGCTTACCTCTCAGAACCTCTGATATTGTTCAAACCAGTAGAAGGAGAATTGTTATACCTATATGTTGATGTATCACCAGTCGCAGTCAGCGGCGTATTGGTACGAGAAGAGCAAAATCAACATAAACCTGTTTATTATACGAGCAAAATTTTAGTAGATGGAGAAACCAGGTACCCTGGTATGGAGAAATTAGCTCTGGCAGTCGTCACTGTAGCCAGGAAACTCTGACCCTATTTTCAGTCACACTCAATCGTCGTAATGACCTAGCAGCCATTAAGCACGGTATTGCATAGTCCCAGCCAATCTGAACGCCTTGCTAAATGGGCCATCGAGCTCAGCGAGTACGATATAGAATACTGACCCCGAACCGCACCTAAGGCTCAAGTCCTTGATGAGTTCATTATCGAACTAGCCCTCGAGCGCCTCAACGAATATTTTACATCTAAGAAATGGGAACTCAATGTCGATAAAACATCCTCAAAACAAGGCTACAGTTTTAATCAAAGAGTCCTACAAATTATGCTTCCGTGCCTCAAACAATGAAGCTAAATATGAGGCACTAATCACGGGCCTAAAACTGGCGTTGGGTCTCGGGATCCTAGAGCTAAATTCCTACAGTGATTCGCAACTAGTAGCTAGCCAATTCCATGGAGAATACGAGTCAAGGGACGAAAGAATGGGGGCATATCTCGAGGTCGTTCAAAACCTTACCAAACAGTTCGATAAATTCGATCTAACGAGGATCCACCAAGGAGAAAACTATTCTGCCGATGCCCTGGAAGCTTTAGCATCCACCTCCGACTCTCTTGTAAAACGTATCATACTAGTCGAAGGTATAGACAGACCTAGCATTGATATAATTGTCAAAGAAAATATCAAGAATTAGCCAGAAAACCAAAAGAATGACGGTCAACTCCAGGAAATAGCTACCACGACTACCCAGATTGAACCTCTCACCTAGGTCCTTACCACCTTTTGGTTCCCAAAAACCAAAACTCGCAATTCAAAAAGGCGAACATTACCGCCTTAGCCCCCGCCCCTAGGTATTTGCAGAGCAGGAACCTCTAAGAATAGGGATCTTTCGGAACCCAATTCTCAGAGTATCTCCAGGGGCATGATTCGGACTTAGTAAGAGCGAAAAACCGAAAGTAACCTGAAACCTGCGAACGAAGAAGCACAAGATTCATCGATATCTCTCAACGAAAAGATCACTGGAAGTGAGGATTGGAGAATTCCAATTATGCAATATATTCGGGAGGGTGTAGCTCTCTCCCCCCCCCCATAAGTGGGAAGCTCGAAAACTTAAAGCTCTAAGTGAAAGGTATTGCGTAATCAACTTCCACCTTTAGAAACGAAGCGTGGCAGGGCCATAAAGTGTGTCCATGGCCTTGATGCTCTCAAACTTCTGGAAGAAGTACATGAAGGTTCTTGCGGTAACCACTCTGGTGGTCACGCTCTAGCCATCTGAATAAAAAGACAGGGTTACTTTTGGTCAACAATAGTCGCAGACTGCGAGACATATTCTTCTCAGTGCTATAAGTGTCAAAGACACGCCCCGATAATCCATCAACCAACTGAGAAATTATCTTCAATATCTGCACCTTATCCTTTTATGCGATGGCCAATGGATATCGTCGAACCATTAGTAGCCTCAGGAAAAAGGGCAAAAAAACTACACTTTTTGTTAGTCCTAACCGACTATTTCGCCAAATGGATAGAGGAGGAGGCCATCCACCAAGTAACTAAATTCGAGGTTGAGAGGTTTGTATGGGAAGATATCGTATGTCGCCACAGAATCCACTATGAAATCGTCACTCACATCAGATCACAGTTCATATTCGACAATTTCAGAGCATTTTGTGAAACGTGGAACATACGCCTCACTACGTCTACCCCTTGATACCCTCAAGGAAATGGTCACGCATAGGCTGCTAACAAGTCGATCTTAGCAAATCTCAAGAAACGTCTAGGCGCCTAGAAGAAGTCTTGGGCTTAAAAACATCCAGAGGTCCTCTGAGCATGTTAAACCAACCCAAGAAGAGCTGCTGAAGATACCCCTTTCTCTCTAACTCATGTGATGGAAGTTGTCGTTTCTGCCGAAGTCTCGGTTGAGAGCCTCCGACGAAGCCTATGCGCATCAAGTCCCGAGATCAACAACTAGTTGTTGCTCGATAACCTTGACTTAATCGAGGAAAGAAGGGACCAAGGCTTGATCCATAATCAAAACTACCAACAAGCTATGGCTCGACAAGACAACTCTAACATGAAACCTAGGAGGTTTGTAGTAGACAATCTCGTACTAAGAAAAGATAAGAAAATTCCAAAGAACGAGGCGCCGGGAAATTGGGTACAAATTGGGAGGGACCTTATTGGATCTCTCACATAGTGCGCCCTGGCGTCTACAAACTTATAAAAGTCCGAACCGAAGTACCAGATACACAGTCATGGAATTCCATGAACCTCAAAAAATATTATCATTAGGTACTCAACAAGAATTGAACTTTGTTTGGCTTGATCCCTTGACAGGGCACGTTGGCAGCTCTCGTGACGAGCTNCCCCCCCCCCCCCATCCAAGAAACTCGCTAATTTTGGCTAGGTGGCCACTCAGGTATCAAAGGTATTAAAATCCTACCATCAGTTTTAGGTTTCCAGAAACCTGAATAACTAAAGGTCTTAAAATCCTACCATCAGTTTCAGGTTCCCAGAAACCTCAGAAACTAAAGGTCTTAAAATCCTATCATCAGTTTCAGGTTCCAAGAAACGTAAATAACCAAAGGTCTTAAAATCCTACCATCAGTTTCAGGTTCCGAGAAACCTAAGAAACTAAAGGCTTTAAAATCCTATCATCAGTTTCAGGTTCCCAGAAACTTGAATAACTAAAGGTCCTAAAATCCTATCATCAGTTCCAGGTCCCAAAAAACCTGAATAACTGAAGGTCTTAAAATCCAATCGTCAGTTTCAGGTTCCTTGAGACCTGAATAACTAAAGGTCTCAAAATTCTATCATCAGTTCCAGGTCTCCAGAAACCCAAATAACTAAAAACCTCTGAGTCTTATCGTCGATTTCGGTTTCCCAGAAACCTGAGTAGCTAAAGATCTTAAAATCTTGCTTTCAAATCCAGGTTCCTAAAAACCTAACTTTCAATTATAAGAACTAAAGGACCATCCATTCGATTCGTAAGAGGCGAACTCAAATGTAGAGAAACCTGACAATTGAGAAAGAGCCATCGAGGCTCCGCAAGTTCATAAAATTCCTTAAGGAGCTATCAAAGACGTTGAGATAATTGCCACATCGGATGAAATGCTAACTTAGGCACCAACACTTGAAGGTACCTTTTAAGGAGATAAAAACGTTTAGCTTCAGTTCCCAAGGGCTAACGTCGAAATATCAGAACCTAAGGCTACACACAACCATGAATACAAATTAAGATTGCAAAAAGGTTAAGTTTCAGAAAAAAACTACAAAGTTTGAACTAAAAGTCCAAAGGTTTAAAAGCCTCATCAGACTATCCAAAAAATCGAAAGGTTTAAAGACCTCCCCAAGTCACAAGTTTTAAAAGCCTCCTCAGGTTATTCGAAAAATCCAAAGGTTTAAAGAAAAGCCTTTGTAAGCGTTAGGTCTAAAAGCAAATGGCATAAAGATTAAAAATACTTAGAAAGAAAAATGATCACCCATGTTGAACTCCAGCTTCCTGGTCCTCGACCTCTTTCGATATTTTCTCACAAACTTCTTCAGCGTCCACTATCCCATGGATGCATCCATGCTCACCTGTCTTGTTTTGATTAGCAGCCTCCGACATTGAGGCAATGTGGACGTCGGAACTTTCAGAGACCTGGGGGAGAGGAAGCTTGCTCACAGAGAAGTTAGAGATTTGACTCTTGTCTAAATTAGCCGTAGCTATTGGGAGCATAGCTATCAGTCGCTCATTTTCCGCCTGAGCACTTTTGATCTCCTCTGAGATAAGGCTAATAAGAAGCTCGATGTTAGCTTGGATCTCCTGAGCATAAATTTGAGCATTTGCCTCATCTTTCTTCCTCTGAAACTTATCTTTAGTTGCGGCAAAAATCTTTTCGTAAGCGTTCACCATTTCTTCCTTCCCTCTCCTGACAACTAAACGGACCTCATTAGCCTTGCTCTCGATAAGCTCCTTGTTAACTCCCACCAGGTCAAGGACTTGAGCATCAACAGTCTTCTTAGCACTTTCCAAAGCAACCATTCTGTTATTTTTAACCTGAAAGTCCAGACTGAGGTCTGCATTTCTCCCAATCAAGGTTTCGACACGAGACTTCAGCTCCTCCACTTGAGTCTGAAGTCATGTTGCGTGGGACCTGAACAGTCAAGCTGAGCTTTAGTCTCCAATAAAGTTCACTTTTATCTTCAATCTCTTTAATATCAGCAAAGCTGCGGACTTTATCTTCATACTAAATAAAGTGATTTATTAAAGGCATTAGTTAACTGCAAAGGAAAAAGAAGCATAAGAAACATGAGCTAGTGTAACCAAGCTTATTCAAAGTAAAAAAAAAACAAGCATACCTGGCCCAGATGGTATGTGACATCTACATAACCTCTCCTGTTTGACAGAATGTTAATGGCAGGAAAAGAGCATCCCACCTGTTTCATGTGACACATTAACGTAGCTATACCTTAGGCATCATCCAACACGGATCCAGGCTTAGAGTGGGTGAAGCTCTAGGAACCCTGACTGCTTCTGGGTGTTGAAGGAGCATATATAAGAGCCATGTCCCTAGAGTCAGACCTGGCCCTCTTTGAGGGAGGAAGCTCAACCTCTTCTCTTCCTTTAAAATTCACTGGACATGGTTCACGGTTGCGAAACAGATCATCATCTACAGCAGTTGAGGTCCTCTCAGTAGGGAAAATATCTAGACCATCAGATTGCACTACGACCACCTCTTCCCGTTGAGATTTGGTGAGGTCCCTCACAGTGGTTATGGGAGTCACAAACTGAGGGTGCCTAGACGAGCCATCGTCGACGACCTCCCTGATTGTGTCTCTGAACGAACCATCAGAGACCTTATTACTGGCGCTACCATGAGAGCGAGAACTTCTGGATTGCTTATGATGCAACCTTCAGAACTCTATGTTGATTAAATCCCTGAATCTTCTGAAAAAGAGATCTGAATTTTTCTGGTTGGTTTTTCTTTGGGTTTTTGATTATAAAGAAAAGAAGATGAGAGGTAGAAGATGGATGAAGAAGAGATGATAGATGAGAATCAATGGATTTGACAAATGGGTAGAAGGATAGATAAATCTTTAGATCGGGTGAATGAACTCCCCTTATGATCTTAAAGACAAAGCTGTAGAGAATGAACTCTGAAGCTAACAGCTGTTCAATGATGAACAAGGGTTTCACAATCTCTGTGAAGAAAAAAAGAACCACTTTGATAAAACTTCGATGAATGATTAAAAGTCTACAAAATACAAAGTATAAATAGATCTAATTCTCCTAGGGCTTGTGCGAAAATAATAAACCAAAACTAAACCTAATTGTCGAAAATATTACACCAAAATAAAACAAAACCAAATCTAAAATTAAACTGTAAAATAGAAAAATTAAACAGCTAGGTAGTTTTCTTGTTTTCCCCATCGGGTGTTCCTGGATAGGTCGATGCAGAGGAAGTGGCCGATGCAGAAATCCAGAAGTCAATTTTCTACAGCTTCTTAGTCTGAGATTTGTTTTCCCCATCGGGTGTTTCTGGATAGGCCGATGCAGAAGAAGTGGCCGATGCAGGAATTCATAAATTTGTTTTCTGCGAATTGAGCTGAACAATATTGCATCATTCCCTCCACCTTTAAAAGGATTTGTCCTCAAATCCAAGCCTTCTAAATGATCAAACACATTTATGACCTGCTTCCCATGCATTCCTCTAAACCAAAGCACAAAAATATTCCCTCCAGGCTTGAACACATAGTATTGTAACCCGTTATCGTTTCAGAAATACCTGTTAAGACTTTGCTGAAAGCCAACAGCTTCTGATGCAATCAATCTTGATTCAACACACATAATGCTCATGAATGTGACGTTTCTTGATCCTTTTACTTTTCTGCTGATCCAAGTTGCATCATCCCCTCCTCCTTTAAAAGGATTTGTCCCCAAATCCGGACCCTCTAGGATGAATGCATCGTCCATACATGGTTTCGGCGTCGCTGTCCATTTCTTTAAGGTAATGTTTTTGTTGCTGGACACACAAGACATTCCTCCTGGCTCAAAAACAAAGTGTGGCAGCCTCTTGATGTGCCTTAGATGCTCCACAATACTACGCTCAATCCAAAAAACAGGCTGATTAGATTCATTACACAAAATTAAACCATGATCTGAACCTGATTTGTAAACCGTTGTCTGCTCGTTTCCATGAGAGGTTTCTGGTCTAAAATATACTTCTTCAGCCACGTTTTTGATTGGTATTAGAGCACTTACAACCTGAAGTTCTTCCTCTTGGTTTAGCTTGTCGAATTGTTGATTTTCTTCGCCAAGAGGAGCTAGTTTCGGTTCTTTTTCTTTGATCTCTTCAGTTGCGGATATTGAGGATGGACTTGAGCCTGGAATCAGTTTAAGGATGTCCTCTTGAACTGCTCGCAGCTCGTTCTCAGATTCAACATTAAGCTTCTCTGCTTCTTTGGGCTTTTGGTTCTTCATGAAAATCGCAGAAGATGCACTTTTTTCTTCCTCCTTTCGTTTGCTGTTTTTTACACAACTTGATCCAGAATAACATGAAGATTTCATGGTCTCCTTGTTGGTGATTGGATATTCCATCCTTGCTTCACGTTCTGGTTTTGATGTCAGTCTTCTTACAACTTCCGAAATCACGTATGCCATCTCCGATTCAGTCAATGTCACCACTAGGGGTTTCTTTTCTTTGCGGAATTTTTCAGCCATAGTTTCCCGTGAAGAGATGAATATATCTGAGAATTTCAGCAGCAATTTTCACAGAGATCTCTGACTCAGTTGCTCTGATACCACCTGATGCAACCTTAAGAAGTCTAGGTTGATTAAATCCATGAATATTCTGAAAAAGAGATCTGAATTTTTATGTTTGTTTTTTCTTTGGGTTTTTGATTATAAAGAAAAGAAGATGAGAGGTAGAAGATGGATGAAGAAGAGATGATAGATGAGAATCGATGGATTTGGCAAATGGGTAGAAGGATAGATAAATCCTTATATCGGGTGAACGAACTCCCTTTATGATCTTAAAGACAAAGCTGTAGAGAATGAACTCTGAGACTAACATCTGTTCAATGATGAACAAGGGTTTCACAATCTCTGTGAAGAAAAAAAGGACCACTAAGATAAAACTTCGATGAATGATTAAAAGTCTACAAAATACAAAGTATAAATAGATCTAATTCTCCTAGGGCTTGTGCGAAAATAATAAACCAAAATTAAACCTAATTGTCGAAAACTTGACACCAAAATAAAACAAAAGCAAATCTAAAATTAAACTGTAAAACAGAAAAATTAAACAGCTTGGTAGTTTTCTTGTTTTCCCCATCGGTTCTTCCTGGATAGGCCGATGCAGAGGAAGTGGCCGATGCAGAAATCTAGAAGTCAATTTTCTACAGCTTCTTAGTCTGAGATTGGTTTTCCCCATCGGGTGTTCCTGGATAGGCCGATGCAGAAGAAGTGGCCGAAGTAGGAATCCAGAAATCAGTTTTCTGCGAATTGAGCTGAACAATATTGCATCATTGGTTTTAATAGTGGATGGGATATCTTTGGTTTTAATCCTGGATCTTGCTGAATAAGAGATCGAACTTTTCTGTTTTGTTTTTGTGTTTAATTTCTGCATAATTATAGAAGAAGAGAAGATGGATTGTTGAACGGATAGAAGGATAGATGTGTTATAAATATAGAGAATTAACTCTTTTGTGATCTAAAACAAAAAAGGCTCTTAGAGAATTAACTCTTTACCGATCAGTTTCTTCTGGATATTTCACACCAGAAGGTTGTGAATTGAGATATGACACACTCAAATTCACGAAAAAAAGATAGAGAGAAAATTCTCTTTTCTAGATTAAAACATCGCTGATTCTTAAAGTCTGCAAGATACAAAATATAAATAACCTAATTCTACTAGGGTTTCTTACGAAAATAATAAGCTAAAATCAGGCCCATTGTCGCCAACTTAAGCCTAAAAATAAAAGCAGAAATAATTATGCACTTGTAAGGCCTCCAGACGAAAATTCCTTCAGCTGATTCGTCTCCCCTTTCGCATATTCGTAGATTTTCGAATTGCCGTCAGATTGATATATTATTCGATCATATTAAGGTTTTGCTTGCTGTGCCTTTCTTCGAGTGGACCAGAACATGTCTGAAAACTGATTTCCCTTGAATATTCAGGCCCAACATGTTCTATTTTGAATCCATATGCTTCTCTCGGTCCAATACTTCATGGATCATACCAATCAACTCCTTAGCAAAGCCATTAAACCATGCCATGATTCTTGGCTTTGTTGGTTCATGACTTAGCTTCTGTCCTTTGATTTTGATGCTGATCCATATTGCATCATCCCCTCCTCCTTTAAAAGGGTTTGTCCTCAAATCTGCATCATTCGGTTCTGGCTTGAGACTTGAATCAGGTGGTGCTTCTTTGATCAGCATGAAGTAGTTGACATTTTGGTTCTTGTTATGGTCCAAATCAGGTGGCGTGATTCGCTCATCCTCCTCTCGATTATAGATTCTTCTTGAGCGTTTCACAGCTTCGCGAATATCTGCATTCGATTATAGTCACCATATTTTTGATTGAAGTGTTTCAAACTGGGCAGTCTCGAAACCAGGCAAGCGCAGAATGACATGTTTTGTATGATCCATATCTCTCAGCTCAGAATTTCTTTTTATTCCAAACCTTTTTGACGTGATTCCTTGATGACTTAAGAATCTGGAAAAAGTTGATTCACCCCTTAGATCCCTCTGGTTTGGTCGGAATACTCCCTGGAGTTCGTATATGTCCGGATCGCGAACAGTCATATACGACCAGTTTGAAAAATTCATAAACTTTTGGTCTAAGATGTCGTCATCATGAAACAGGTCGGAAACGATGCTCTGATGAGTAAGGATTCCAGAACAATTGAGCTTGTTGCCTAATTCCTTTTGGTTGGAGAGATATGCTCCTCGGAGTACTCCTTTGTCAAATCTGTTTTCTAGGCAGCTTACTCGGTTTGCTTGTTGTATCACAACTTCATAAGGATTCAATGTGGGTTCATTGTAATCCCACTCTTTGCATAATGTAGACCTCAAAACAGTTTGTTCTGTATCTAAAGATAACGAGTTAGGCTTCATTCATTTCTTGGACTCTAAATATTTACCTCGAGTTTGTTGCATTGGAGTTTGCTTTTCTTCGCAAGGAGCAGCTGGTTCTGGTTCTGTCTCTTTGATCTCTTCAATTGTAGCGATTGTGGATGGAGGTATGGCTGGAATCAATTGCTTGATGTCCTCTTGGACATCTCAGAGCTCGCTCTCAGATTTCGTGGCCTCCTTGCTAGTGATTGGATGTTCCATCATTTGATAAAGTTCTTGTTTTGATGTCAAAACTTCAGCAATTGCAGAAGCAATGGCTTTTATCTGCCATTCAGTCAACGTCACCTCTTGTGTCTTCTTTCTTTTGCTGAAATCTCCAGCCATAGTTTCCTGTGGTCTCTAATTCAGTTGCTCTGATACCACCTGATGCAATCTTGAGAACTCTAGGTTTGATATACTCCCTGAATCTTCTGAAAAAGAGATCTGAACTTTTTCTTTGGATTTTTGTTTTCTGATTTTTTTTGAAGAAGATGGCAAAAAGTTGCTGGATTTTATGAGAAGGTGAAAGATGAGAAGCGATGGATTTGATGAATAGGGTAGTAGGATAGATAAAACTTTAGATCGGGTGAATGAACTCCCTTTTTGATCTTAAAGTCAAAAGCTGTAGAGAATGAACTCTGTAGCTGAGCAATTGTTCGATGATGAACAAGGGTTTCACAATCTCTGTGAAAGAAGAAAAACTTTGATAAAACTCTTGATTGATTGATTAAAAGTCTACAGAATACAAAGTACAAATAGATCTAATTCTCCTAGGGCTTGTGCAAAAATAATAAAAAAAACTAAACCTAATTGTCGAAAATATTATACCAAAATAAAACAAAACCAAATCTAAAATTAAACTGTAAAACAGAAAAATTAAACAGCTTGGTAGTTTTCTGGTTTTCCCCATCGGGTGTTCCTGGATAGGCCGATGCAGAGGAAGTGGCCGATGCAGAAATCCAGAAGTCAATTTTCTACAGCTTCTTAGTCTGAGATTGGTTTTCCCCATCGGGTGTTCTTGGATAGGCCGATGCAGAAGAAGTGGCCGGTGCAGGACTCCAGAAATCAGTTTTATGCTAATTGAGCTGAACAATATTGCATCATTCCCTCCACCTTTAAAAGGATTTGTCCTCAAATCCAAGCCTTCTAAATGATCAAACACGTTTATGACCTGCTTCCCATGCATTCCTCTAAACCAAAGCATAAAAATATTCCCTCCAGGCTTGAACACATAGTATTGTAACCCGTTATCGTTCCAGAAATACCTGTTAAGACTTTGCTGAAAGCCAGCAGCTTATGATGCAATCAATCTTGATTCAACACACCTAATGCTCATGGATGTGATGTTTCTTGATCCTTTTACTTTTCTACTGATCCAAGTTGCATAATCTTACCTTGTTTAAACCTAGCATCCATTGATCAAAAAGACGGTTGGAGAGACATGTTTCTTACTATTTTCGAAGTGCTGGCTCCAGTCGAAACCTCAATAGGAGTCGCTTCTTCTGAGACTGTCAAAAAGAACAATAAAGGGTCATAGAAAAGTGACTGATAGAAGCTGGCAAGTGAAGATATCAGTAATCGAAATGAACCTTCCAAGTTATTAACAAGAAAAAGAGTGGGGAATTTGATGTTGTATCTGTCAGGGAACCTTGCTCTCTCAATTTGATCAGCCGGATAAGAGGTCTAATTAGCGAGAGTCTGATTAAGCCTCGAGAACAAAGCGCTAGCGAATTTAGGGCTAAGCTGAGAAAATCCAAGGACCCTGCAAAACAATTAAAAGACTTGTCAGAATCGCAAATTCAAGTTAAGATTCTGTTCTGACAACCCCTGCTAAGCATACGTTACCACAAAGAACATAGAGAACTTCCTTTGGGAATGGTAGAGGGATCAACTTTAACAAAAAGAACCTCCTACACAAGTTCACATCATTGACAAAAAAAATTTAAAGACTCCACACCCAGGCCTAGCGGGCAGATAATAGGTCCCTTCGGCTTCTTTAGTCAAAGGGCTCTCCTTCATCATATACAGGGTCAACAGCTCCCTGAGCCCAAAATCGATACCTTCTTCTCTAGATCTCACGATTAAACCTAATATAATGATGTACATACAATTTCATGCATATTTTAGTGTGTTTTAGCTTAGGTTTC
>OVAN01012360.1:0-13820 GCA_900406275.1 Anastatica hierochuntica | reverse complement strand
GGGAGGCGTATTGTTATACCGTCTTCTTTCACTGGCGGTCCACGGTATATGGTGCAACATTATCTAGACGCGATGGCTACATGCAAGTATTTTGGTTATCCGGATTTTTTTATTACTATCACTTGCAATCTCGAAATGGCCATAGATTACCAGGTATCTAAATAAATATCGATTAAAAGTAGAGGACCGTCCAGACATTTGTTGTAGGATTTTCAAGGTTAGGCTAGATAATCTTATGGACGATATTACTAAAAAGAATGTGCTCGGGGAAGTGTCATCAGGTGGGATTTTATTCTCCCGTTTTGTTACTCATTTGGTTTTCGTGCAATTTATAACATTAGAATTGTTTTCCTTACTCATTGTTTATCTTCGTCTGTGTAGCTTTGTACACTATCGAATTTCAAAAAAGAGGGTTGCCACATGCGCATTTGGTTGTTTTCCTTCATCCTGGTTCTAAGTTACCTAGTGGGGACAAGATAGATGAGGTTATTAGTGTTGAGGTCCCCGATGCTATACTAGAGCCCGAGTTATATGATATTGTTGGCAATTTGCTGATACATGGACCTTGTGGTCCCGTTAATTTCCATAATGTATGCATGGTCAATGGTAAATGTAGTAAGTTTTATCCTAAGCCATTTAGCGATGTCACCACGATAAACGAAGAAGGCTACCCAGTATACAGGCGACGCAATGATGGACGATACATCCGTAAGCTGAATTTCAACTGCGATAATCGTTATGTTGTCCCTTACAACAAGGATTTAACGTTGAGATATCGATTACATGTTAATGTTGAATGGTGCAACCAAACAAGGGCTATCAAATATTTATTCAAGTACATAAATAAAGGACCAGATTACATTGGTGTCACGGTTGGTGATAAAGATGAACATGTGGATGAAGTCAAGCAGTATTTCACTTGCAGGTAGGCTATATATCGTGCTTTCGATTTGGTTTGTGCTTTCTCTTCGTTGGTTTGTTGGATCTTTTGTTAATTGTTATGGTTTGGTGATTAAGCAGTGGTAAAACGTTCTTCTGGTATAAAAGATGCAGGTTACTCGAATTTTTTGATCTTTTGATGCATTTTGCTTGTTCATTGGCTCATACTAGATTATGTCATTTTAATATATCAAGTCAAATATTGTTATTGAATTTGGTATAATTTCGTTAAATTGTGTATGTGTGAGTCTATAAAGTGGTGTGGATTCTTATATTTTTTTCACACTTTCAACCAAAAATAACCTTTAGACGTGGTCATGAACATGCACACGTGGTTTTGTATGTTTAATTGTTCTGTTTTTATGTGCAGGTATATTTCGGCTATGGAGGCAACTTGGAGGATACTCGCTTTTCCAACTCATTATCGCTCTACTCCGGTTGGAAAATTGCCGTTTCATCTCCCTGATCAACAATTGGTCATATACAACGAGGATGACCTGGTTGATGATGTTGTTCCAAGGCCTTCGGTCGGCCAAAACAAGTTTCTCGGTTGGATGGAGTATAATAATATCTACCCTGATGCTAAGAACCTGACTTATTCTGACTTTCCTTCGAGGTTTGTTTGGCATTTAAGAGATCGGGAGTGGAGACCACGACTGAGGGGATTTGCAATTGGCAGGATAACGTATGTGCCACGCACTATGAGAGAAGTGTATTATCTTCGTGTTTTGCTTAATAAAATTAGAGGTCGACGAGTTTTGAAGATATACGTACCGTTCATGGGGTGCTCTATCCCACTTTTAAAGATGCGTGTTATGCCCTCGGTTTGCTTGATGATGATAAGGAGTACATTGAAGCAATTAAAGAAGGTAGCCGTTGGGCAATGGCTTCTCAGCTCCGAAAATTATTTGCGATGGTGTTGTGTTCGAATATTCTTACTTCGCCGGAAAAGTTCTGGGAGTCAACGGGGTCAATATTGTCCGAGGATGTTTTACATGAGCAGAGGCTGCGAAAGAGAAGGCCAAATGAGAGTATCTGGGTCATGATTATAAGCATCAATGCATGGTTCTTGATTTCTTTTTCTGTGTAGTTTTCGTGTTGTTGTTTATCACGTTGATTATTATTAGTTAAATGTTATAATAAATCGAGGTTCTTAATTAATTTTTGTCTCCTGTTTTAATAGGTCTAAAATTGACGGATGATCAGTTAAAAAATTTTGCCCTCTTTGAGATCGATAAAATGTTACGCATAAAGGGAACTTCTTTAAAGGATATTACAGGTATGCCTACACCGAATGGTTTCCACATTCATAAGGATTGTAATCAGTTGCTCATGGACGAGCTATCTTATGATCGTGCCAAAGAGGAGGCTATCTTTAACGAGATGTTACCAAAGTTAACGGAGGAACAGTCGTCTGTATATAGAGAAATATATGATGCTTCCGTCAATAACAAGGGTGGTGTTTTCTTTGTTTATGGCTTCGGGGGGAGTAGTAAAACTTTTCTGTGGAGTATTTTGTCTTCGTCCTTGCGGTCAAAAGGATATATTGTGTTAAATTCAGCGTCTAGCGGCATTGCGTCTTTGTTATTACCTGGTGGAAGCAACGCACATTCTAGGTTTGGCTTGCCGATCAATCCAACTGAATATACAATGTGTTCTTTCGACTCTCACTCGGATCAGGCTGAAGTTTTGCGGCAGTGTAAGCTTATTATATGGGATGAGGCTCCTATGATGAGTAATCATTGTTTCGAAACTTTGGATAGGAGTATGCGTGTTCTTATTCGGTGTCGCGGTGATCCGCCATTTGGAGGAAAAGTTATTGTTTTTGGTGGGGATTTTCGGCAGATTCTTCCTGTTGTTCCCGATGGAGGTCGTGCGGAGATAGTTCTTGCTTCCCTGAATTCTTTTTAACTTTGGTGTCACTGCAAAGTTTTAAGGCTTACTATAAATATGAGGTTGAGTGCTGATATTGGCAATGGTTCTGTTAACGAGCTTCGTGCGTTCTCAGAGTGGATTATGGATATTGGAGATGGAAAAAATAACGAGTTAGGATGTGCTGAGGCTCACATCGAAATACCATATGATCTGTTGGTTGACCAATGTGGGGATCCAATCAGAACGATCGTCCGGGAGATTTATGGAGAGTCCTATGATCGAGGCTCTGATCCGGTGTATTTTCAGGATCGCGCAATTCTTTGTCCCCGAAATGTTAATGTGGAGGTCATAAACGATTATATGTTGTCACAGATGGCAGGTAAACGCAGTTTTTATATTTTAGCTTTTTGGCTTAACTCTTTTGCGTTGTCTGAACTGTTCATTTTCATTTGAAGGTGAGGAGATGACTTATCTTAGTGCTGATAGCATTGAGACCTCAGATGCAAGTGGTAAAGATAGCATGCTGTATTCGGAAGAATTTCTGAATAGCATTAAGTTGTCGGGGTTGTCAAATCATGTTCTCACTTTGAAAGTGGGTGTTCCTATTATGTTGCTTAGGAACATTGATCCTGAGGAGGGTTTATGCAACGAAACACGTTTACAAGTTACTCAGCTGGCTCCCCATGTTATTGAAGCTCTGGTGATAACTGGTGATAGGGTTGGGGATAAAGTTTTACTTCCTAGGATGTTTGTCTCTCCTCCTGATTCTAGATTTCCATTTAGGATGATGTGTCGGCAGTTTCCGGTCGCTATTGCCTTTGCTATGACTATAAATAAGAGTCAGGGGCAGTCATTTAAAAGGGTGGGATTATTTCTTCCTAAGCCGGTGTTTTCGCATGGTCAGTTATACGTCGCGCTTTCGAGAGTTCGGTCGAGGTCTGGTTTAAAGATTTTGATTACTGACGACGAAGGTAGACCTCAGAAAACAACAAAAAACGTCGTCTATAAAGAGGTTTTCCAAAATATTGGATGACGTGTTTTAGTCTTCACGTTGCTTCTCATAATATAGTAGGTATCTTCCTTCTTGTTTGTTATTTGTTACTTTGGGCAGTATTTGTTTATTGTTGGTGTTGTTTTTTGTTTCTTTTTAGGTCGTGCCGTCGGGGGTTACTTGTGGAAGGAGGATGGCGATTGATTGCATAACAAATATTTTCTTTTGTTTTAAGTCCTTGTGATGTTGATTTGTCATTTTTTGCGTTGCATCCATTATATTTGAAATGGTTACCGTGTTGGTTTGGTTTTAAGTCGCCTCTAAAAAAAGTTTCAGGCTCATGCGGCGCACGGACGAATCATCTAGTTTTATGAATTTATCCATCAATTAATTTCTATAAATTGATATATTTTCAAGGTCTCAACGTTATTAATTTATAGAGATTTTACTGTAGACGCGACAGGTTATAATGGTGAAAAATGGCGATATATTACATATAGTTTTTCCTAGGGGTGAGCACATTTAAGATGGAGTAAGAGGATAAGCTTGGAATATATATATATATATATATATATATATATATATATATATTTGTTTATAATATATAACTATCATACAACCAATTATAAAAATATTGTTATTAAAAATTTAAATCTTATACATGTAGTTAATGTCAACCGAGATGATGAATATATAAATTCTCCGAGACATCATTTTAAATGTTGTACATTCTTTTGAGTGTTAATTATTATTTTGGTTTGTATTGAAAGATTTTTTTGTTTCTTTTTAAATTTGAAGTTTGTGTTAATAAGTTGTATAAAGCCATGATTGTTTTTATAAACATTTCCGTTAACATTTTCATTTTTATTCGTAATATATTTAGTACAAAACTAGTGATGGATAAACTATGAATATGTTTTGACTTTTATCTTTATATTGTTGGAATTTCCACCATGCTCTCGTCATGTTCGTCCTATTCTCATCCCTTCTTATTCTTCTCATTCTCATTTCATCCTCAAAGTGATATGAAACACAAATGAGACATATTTTTTCTTCCAAATTTCCTGTCCCATACTAATTTCGTAAAGTTTTGTTTCGATTTCGCGTTTGCCCATCCCTAGGCTTGAGATTTCAATCAAGTGGTGCTTCTTTGATCAGCATGATGTACGTCTTGATGCTTGTCCTAGTCTAAATCAGGTGGCTTGAATCGCTCATCCTCCTCTCGCTTATAGAATCTTCTTGAGCGTTTCACGACTTTGCAAAAAATGCATTAGATCCTTTTGACAAAGACAAACGAATCATATATGTGTATTCAAAGATAAAATAATCTTTAAAGACATAAAAAAATTTCTTAGAAAACTCTCCTGGTCGCCATATGTGGGATTGAAGTGTTTCAAAGAATCAAAACCAGGCAAGCGCAGAATGACCTGTTTTGTGGGATCAATATCTTTCAGCTCATATTTTCTTTTTGCCTCAAACTTGTTTGACGTGGTTCCTTGATGACTTAATAATCTGGAACAATTTGATTCACCCTTTTAATCCCTCTGATTTGACCAGAGTGTTCCTTGGAGCGTATATACGTCCAGATCACGAACAATGAGATGCGACCAGTTTGTAAAATTCATAACTTTCTGGTCTGAAATGTCGTTGTGATGAATCCAGTTGGTAAAGATGTTCTAAGGAGTAAGGTTTCCAGAACACTTGATCTTGTTGCCTAATTCCCTTTGGTTGGAAAGATATGATCCTCGGAGTGCTCCAACGTCAAATCTGTTTTCTAGGCAGCTTGCTCGGTTTGCTTGTTGAATCACAACTTCAGACGGATTCAATGTTGGTTCATTGTAATCCCACTCTTTGCATAGTATAGACCTCAAAACAGTTTGTTCTGTACCTAAAGATAACAAGTTAGGCTTCATTCGTTTCTCGGAGTCTAGATACTTACCTCGAGTTTGTCGTTTTAGAGTTTGCTGGAAACAAATTTCTAGTTCTTGCAAATTGGACGAGGATGACTCAGCACTTCTTTCTACTTCAATGTTTCTTAGCTGCTCTAACACTTGTTCTTGTGGTAAACTCTTCTGTTCTTTTTCTGCTGCGTTTTCTTCTATAGTCTGAGACACCGAAACAAGACTATTCGGTTTCTCTGGCTCAAAACAGGTTAGTTTATCACATGCATTACTGAAAATAATTCAGTTCGAGGAGAGAAAAGAGAAAATTCATGTTATGCTACCTTCTTTTCCTGCTTGTTACAACGTTTTGGACTATCAACTTCTGAAGAAAGACGTTTGATTGGACATCTTTGCTTAGGTGATGGAGACGTCCTTGGCTGTCTAGATTGTTTTCTGCTGTGATTTTCAGAAAGGATGTGTTTCTTCATGAAGTGTTTCAGCTCAAACCAGGATGCAAGTTGTGCTTCTCCTGTCCTTATTCTGGTAGTAACAAGTTGTTCCCACCATTGAAGGGCATCACCTTAGAGCTCGGTTGTAGCCAATCTGACCTTCTTTCGTTCTGAACAATTTTGTCCTTCGAAAAAAATTTCCATTTTCTGTTCACACTCTAAATAACCATCATGGTCGGTTAGGCCACAGAAAGATGGTATTTTACTCCTCCTCTTTCTCTTGGCATCCTTCTGAACTTGCGAAATCTGTGCACTTTGATCAATGATAGAAGAATTGGTTAGATCATTAGTAAGCAGCCTTTTAACAATTTCAGAAACTAATGCCTTCATCTGAAATTTGTTAACGTTAACAGAAACAACAACTTAAGACTCTTGATCAGAAATCTTTTCCTACAAAGATCACTTAAACAAACGTGTTAGATTTAATTACCAAAACCTCACAACTCTTAAGTGTTTCTCTCGATTTTTTTTGTGTGTTTTCTGTTCTGATTTTTCGTGTATCCCAGGTTCAGCAAAGAACAAACAAAATCAAGCTTAAGAAATAAATTCCCCACCCCAAAAGAGAAGAGAAGATAGACAGATTGCAAGATTTTTGTTTGCAAAAGACTTTACCACCAGAGCTGGATTTCTCCACAACTTTATGTGATGTTGTTTTCGATTTTTTTTATGTAACTAGTTGGCCCTTTTGCAGTTTATAGATAGACAGAAAAGAGATGAATAAAAGTGATAAAATAGATCAAAATAGATGTTTCCCCAAAAACAGAATTGAAAATTGCAGAATGAGAAGAAGAAAAACTCGTGATCTCCTGTTCAGATTTTTCTGATACCACCTGATGTAATACTGGTTGGGAGGTTCTTAGTCCCTTGAGCTTTAGGGAGGTTTTTAGTCCCTGATCTTTCTGAAACTAAGAGATAGAAATTTTCTAAATGGTTTTGGGTTTGTTTCTGCGAATTTATGGAGATAGAATCGATGAATTGATGGTTAGATAGAAGTGTTTAGGATATAGAGAATTAACTCTTTGATTGATCTTAAACAGAAACGGCTCTTAGAGAATTAACTCTTTAGCGATAAGTTTGTTCAAAGATGAACAGAGGTTCACAACTTTCTGAAGAAGAAAAGATAAAACTTTTTGTTAAAACCATGAATGAATTAAAAGTCTGTAGAGTACAACGTTTAAGTAGAAAAAAAACAACTAGGATTTTCCTAAACTATTAAACCAAATCGAAAATACTAAACCAAAAGAAATAATGCTTAAAAAATAAGACTAAAACTCGAACAGTTAAATATCTCGGTTTGACCTTTCGCATGGTCGTAGATTTTCGAATTGTCGTCAGATTGATATACTATTCAACCATAGAAAGTTTATGGTTGCTAGGCCTTTTTCGTAAGGACTAAGACATGTCTAAAGATTGATTTTCCATGAATATTGAAGCCCAACATGATCTGTCTTAAATCCGCATGTTTCTCTCAGCTTAATACCACATGGACCATACCAATTAGCTCCTTAGCAAAACCAATAGATCATGCCATGATGCTTGGCCTAGCTGCTTCATACCAGTCTTTCCTTCCCTTGATAGAGTTGCTGGTCATGGTTGCATCACCAATTTTATCAAGAGGTATAAGAACATGATGTCGGATTGTGGATCACATTTATACTTTAAAGGCACATTTTTGTTGAGTGAGGATGTAACTTCATATGACTTTAAAAACATATGTGAAGAGAAAGAAAACAGAAGTGAAGCTACATAATGAGCAACATAGAGCTACTATGCCAAAAGGCGAGTTTGCAAGGGAAGTTATGCGAAGAGATGAATTGGCACAACTAGTTGGATAAAAAGTTGAACTGGCAGAAGATTAGTTGTACATATAAATCAATAAGAGAAATGACCAAGTAGAATAAATAAAGGTTTTCTTTGTAAATAACCATATGAATTGATTCTGATTCTTGTAGTTAAAATGAGACTAAGCGAGATCGTAATGAGATCGATTCATTTTTTGTATCATTTCTTTTCATAAATATGACGAGATATTTATTTATTTATTTAGAATTTCTTAAGAAATTTGTGCATCAAAGATGTGATCAAAATAGGCACACATTTTTTTAGATTCAACTGCAAAATGGTGAATATAAAGGACATGGTGATGGTATTTATTGAGATTTAGGGGCATGTGCACTTAATATTCAAATGTTAATAGAAGAACTCTGAAAATATTTCTTAGACGGGATAGCTAAAATCTTGTTGTGAACTCATATTACTTTACAAATAAATGTCTATTTTTGTATTTATTTATCAATTCCATTTATTAGGTTTTCTATATTCACCAATGAGAAGCATCTTGGGAGCTATGATAAAAAAAAAATTGCCATATTACGAGTGCTTTTAGGGAGATACACGGGGAGGTGAAGCCTATCGATGAAGGTTGGGAGTGGTATACAAATGTGCATGACAAAGAAAATGAGAAATTTGAATCATTATAGCAATTGTAGATGATGTCGATTCAACGATTAGGGGGAATGGATAAGCTTGTGGGGAATGTGAATCATACACTCACGCGGATTAAGTCGTCATCATTTTTAGATAATGAGAAGGATAGAGAACTTGTGTCGTCCTCGCAAACATTAAATCAGGTAAATTTCAATATTTCTCAATTTCTTTGGACAATTATTTGTTTGGTTAACGATAAATGCATCATACTTTTACAAAATGTGAAAACCGTTTGAAGAATCTTAAAATACATGTCTTTGATGGTTACATGCCGCTCTTGTATTTCAAGAGTGGAGGCTAGTGTTGAATTGGTTCAACTTGTAAATGCAAGAACTACGAACTCTTTAATACTACAAGAGGTGCTACGAGAGGTTTCTCTATAAAGAAAACATGTATTACTAGAACTCTTTCAAACGAAACTTACATGTATAGATTTGAACAAAATCTCTAGCCTAACACGACATTTGGATCGAATACAAGATCTCAAAAGTCCTCTCCCCTAGCCCTTGTGTTTCCCCTTTCTTACAAGCTTATAAAAATCCTTATGCTAGATCTCTTACTCTCAGAAAGCGTGCCTAATACACAACACCATCAGCTCTACTTATACTCGTAGATCCCACTCCATCACCAAAAGAAGAATCTTTCCATATCTTCTCTTTTGTGCATATTTCCTATATTCTCTCATAAGAATATAGGAAATACTCTCCTTTGTGTTTATCCCTTTTCCTTAGCAAATCTTCGTGTATATTCCATTCATCTTGCTCTCCAAGCTTCGTCCACGTCAGCTAGTTCATCCA
Source organism: Anastatica hierochuntica (assembly GCA_900406275.1). Classification (NCBI taxonomy): domain Eukaryota; kingdom Viridiplantae; phylum Streptophyta; class Magnoliopsida; order Brassicales; family Brassicaceae; genus Anastatica; species Anastatica hierochuntica. The sequence continues at coordinate 4,339 of OVAN01012360.1, read as the reverse complement.
GCTCAGTTCTTATATCTTCGAGTCTTTCATCCAGCTCACTGTCACAACTGCTACAACTTTTCTTGTCACACTTCAGAACTGCTACAAGTACTTCTGCATCTTCAATCTCTCCCCATTTAGCTTTGAATGTCTGTCAAGCACCTGCAAGACAACTTTGCACACCATCCACCAAGCACAGACATGCATATTGAATTCTGAACGAAAACATCTTTCATTCAATCATTAAAAACATATCAAATTCTGAATACTTAAAATCGAAACCAAGTCTAACAAAAACTGGAACCAAAGTTAAAGAGATTACAAAAAACATTGTCACATTAATCTCTCACTCCCCCATAATTTTAAAACTACTAAACGTCTAATTCGGGACTTCAAAACAACACAAAAATATGTTTGAATCCTACTCCCCCAGACTTTATGATCTCCTTAGCCATTGCTCTCATCAGACTCTCCCCCTGCTTGAGTGCATTCAAAGTTAAAAACACAAGGTTAATCTGTTAGAGGATGAAAAAACTGTTAGTTTAGAGAGACTTACCTGGTTTCAACGCTAGTGCTATCGTCTGTACCACTCCAGCAAGCAGCTCCATTGCCTCCGCCGTCCTATGCATCGAGTTCGCTGCCACCTCTAGTGCTTGTGATGCTTCTGCTAGATCAAGAAGACCGCCAGGAACCAAAATATGACCAAGATTCACACGCTGAAACTTACCATATCGATCAATGCCTTCGGACACAAAGCTAACTTTTGGTCGTGATGTTCCTTGTGCAGGTGTAGGTTGTTGAGCAAGAAATCGTTCGAGGGAAACGAAAACGAGCAATGAAGCTTTAAAATTTCTATAGCCCATTTTCTATCAATCACACAATCCGCAAGTGCACGAATATGTAATTGTACTACTTTGGGGTCGAACCACAAGGAGCAAACCTTAGCTAGATGGATCTAAGCTTTGGGAATACACACTCAAGCCTAATCTAAACAAATAAGAAGCGTGGGTTTTGTTTTAGTTTTCTTAGTAATCTAGAAATCAAAGCAAGGCAAGAAAGTAAGCAACTTAGATAAAGAAAGCAAACATAAACTTAAAAGATGCTAACTTGAAATAAACTATAAACTAAGATGATGGACCAAGGGATGTTATAATCGATCTACTTAGAAAGATGGTGACAAAGGTGTTAGATCATGCTATTGAGCACAAATCATTGACCAAAGGCAATAATAGCCTAATCCACTCTCATGGCAAGAGGCCATTTCCTTATCAGTCGAATTCACTATACTCTCGTTTATTGGAAATGATAAATTGATTAGGAATCAATAAGAGCAAGCCCTTATAGTCACTAATCAATCTAGCAAACAACTCTCGTTGGCTAGATTCAAATAGCAAGTATTTGGTTCTCCTAGGCATTTCATCGAACACCTCTCGGGCGAGAAATGCATACAAGTCTAGATCTTAGTTAGCTACTCTAAAACCTAACATTAAGCACTCCAAATCCTTAGGAAACATAAGATTAGCTATCCATAACACCATATCTCAACCTAATCTAAGTAGATCTAAACATCTTTGGTTCCATCAAAAAGACTACTCACACAACATAAAGAAGAAAAATAAAAGAGATGAAGATAAAGAGATAGATTTCATAGATAAAGATAGTGTTTGATCGAAGATCCAAACTTAAAAGATATACTCTTGATCTAAAGTTCAAGAGAGAAAATACAATCTTGAAAGTTCTAAAAGTGTTGTCTCTTGGTGGCTCAAAAGATGGATGAAGGATACCTCAATAAAATAGGTCAAAAGGGGCATTTATAGGTGGAAAAAGGTGGTTTTCGGTTAAAGGTAAGCAACCATCGACCTGGGAGGTCGATGGGAGTTTGCCTAAGGTCGATGTGAGATTCCCTTTTCCAGCAATAGTGTTGTTTGCTGGAAAGGTAACCAGCCATCGACCTCAGGTGATCAGCCATCGACCTTGAGGTCGACGGGGGCTTCCGTTTAGCAGATTTTGTGGCTTCTTGCTCCTCTTTGATGCTTTGTTGATCCCCACTTTCTCCCATTGCTTCTAGCCTTTAAATCCCTTTGATTCTTGGTCCTTTTAGCCTTTAGAATCAATATCTCAAGCTTTCAAATTGATCTCCAAAGTTGCACCTACAAATGAAAAGAAAATTCTATGCAAATGCAATATGTTCCTAAACTAGACTCTAGACTCAAACTAATGCATTCTAATACTTATATGCAATATTTACAACCTAAATGCATCTAAAACATAAAAGAAATGAGTTCTAAAATGCATAAAAACCTATGCACATCAACTCCCTCGCACTTGCCCTTTCTTGTCCTCAAGCAAACAACAAAGATAAAATCCGGAAGCGAAGTTTGAAAATGAGAATCCAAGCCAACGTATGTCTAGTAATGCCTTCAACCCAATATCCTAAAGAGTAGTATCATTGTGCATAAATCATGAATACTAAGTGTACTTCACCATACTTGTCACAAGAACTATCTCTAGGCACCTAAGTTAAATATCCACATACCATCTCATCCACCTATCCCTTAACATTCAATTAAAGTCATGGCGTGCGGTCTTTACTTATGGGCAAGAAGTCTCAATCCATTCGGCTTGGAAATAAAAGGGGTAGATATTCAAAGAAGTTTTTAAAGGAGGTTTCACTCAATTTTGATGGTGATTTTCTCTCAAAAACAAGTAATGCAAGACATATGGCAAAAAAAGGTAGTAGCCTAACAACTTATGCATACAAAGCTATTACTTCCACTACGCTACGAATTTTGATTCCCATAAATCACTTACACTACCCGGATGTATTTTCCTTCTTAAATTTCTAGAGATTGAACCCCCATATGCTCTTTCTTAGCAATATTTTCAAGATTTCCCAATGAGATCAACAACTCCCCTATTCGATTTTTGCTTAGTACTAAGAGACCCTTTTTGTAATTTTATCAAACTCTTTGTTCTTCTAGTAATTCTCTTTTATTTTCTTATAGAAGCCACTATCACTAAATCAAAATCTTTGAATCATTTTTCTCTTTCTTTAAAATTCACTAGTGACTCTCTTAACAATTCTTAATCCTTGAGACTTATGCTAGGAACTTACTAGACCTTGGATCACTTAGAATCTTCTCTTTAAACACTCTTTCCCTTACATTTTCTCAATTATGCTTGCATAAATTCTCTATTAAGAACAATCTTCTCAAGCTATGAACACTAGACTCACCAAGAAAAACTCCCAAACCCATGTATCAATTGAAAGACCCCTTCCTAAAATCTAGTTAACCATAAAACGAGGCTAACTCTAAGACACTACAAGAAACAACCCAATTTGAGAGGAAGGATTCATTAGCAAATTCCTCGCAAATCACAATTTGCGAGGAATTTGCGAGTAAATCTCTCCGACCGCAAATCGCTTCTCGCAAACTAATTTTACTTGCAATTTACTCGCAAATTTGCGAGTAACATATATACTCGCAAATTCCTCGCAAACTTGCGAGTAATTTACGACGGTACATTTGCGAGTAAACTGCGATTACAAAACAGAACAAAACTTTGCTAGGAATTTGCGACTGATCACTCGCAAATCACTAGCAAAATTTTGCTATTGATTTGCGAAAGCAAGTTTTCGTCGCAAAATTTTGCTAGGAATTTGCGACTGATCAGTCGCAAATTCCTAGCAAATAAAAAAAAAGTTTTTTAAAAAATTTTGAAATTAATAAATTATTAAAATTAAAATATTTTATAAATTAAAAAGAAATTAAAAAAAAAGATCCGAAATATTTTAAAACGTTAACAAATCCAAATTAAAATAAAACCTAAATCTAATATTGGTTATGCGGCTGGTCCTGCTCTTCCTGCTGCTGCTGCTGCTGAAACCATGTAGCGAATCCTGGGTCCGTGGTCGACATATAACTAAACATCATCTAATAAGTCTCCATCTTGCTGTTTAACAGCGGACAACTCATTCTGCGTCCCCGCTAACACAGACTTCGTATGCTGCAGTTCCTCCTGAAGCTGGGACTGGGTGCCGCGGATAGGAACCTGAACACTGAACGCAGCTGAAGACGCCTCCGACTGAAGGGAACCAACGCCAAAGATTAGGCCTTTCGACCGCGGAGCCGTCTACAAAATAAAAGAAATAAAGAAAATGTCATACGAAAAAAATTGTTCTTATTATTTTTTATTAAATATTATAAAACTACTAACCTGGACGAACAAGATATGATCCTACACGAGAGGATCTCGTCCCTTGATGCACTTCATGAGTTGCGATGATGATGTTCAGATTACTAAGGCCTAAACAGTGGCTGATCGAATGAATCGAGTGAAACTTCTTGAAGTTGCGGAA
>OVAN01012359.1:0-13826 GCA_900406275.1 Anastatica hierochuntica | reverse complement strand
AACACATACTAAATGATGCTAAAAATGCGTTAAATTATGAACACATCAATTTCCCAGTCCAAATATTATGTATGAACAATCGTATTTTTGATATCGAGACTACAATTGATGGGAATCGTGTTTATTTATCTTTTGTGTATGGAGATCCGGCGGTTGAATATCGAGGAGATGTTTGGGAAAGATTAACCCGAGTATCTACTAATAGATTTGGTGATTGATTCACCATTGGCGATTTTAATGAAATTACTGGAAACCACGAAAAAATTGATGGAAAATGAAGATCATAGTCATCTTTCCTTCCTTTTCGTGACATGATCCAATGATGCAGATTCATCGATATCCCCTATAGAGGAAACCCAATGTCATGGGCAGGACGTCGTAAAAATGGGATGGTTAAATGCAGATTGAATAGATTAATGGGGAATGAAGATTGGCATCAGATCTTCCCACACACCTACGTGGAATACCTAAAAATGTGTGGATCGAACCATAGACCACTCCTAACCAGAGTTCAAAAATATCCCCAAATCTTTGGGAAGAATTTTAAATTCGATAAACGATGGATGGGCGAACCAGGACTAAGAGATGCTATTTCACGAGGCTGGAACCCCTCGTCGCAGGAGGAGACGAGAAGTTTCTCTAAGCTAATCCAGGAGTGCAGATGCGAGATCTCGGCTTGGAAAAAAAGAGTCCAGAACAAATTCTGAAAATCTCAGAACTCCAAGATGCCATCAATAAAGCTCAGCCAGGTGAGAACGTTGACCAGGAAACCGTCCTGGACGTAAAAAAGAAACTTGGTATTGCCTATTTGGAGTAGGAGATTTACTGGAAGCAAAAAAGTCGAGCCATGTTGTTAAGAGAAGGCGATAAGAATACCAAGTTTTCCACGCAACGACAAAACCAAGAAGAGATCGCAATCGAATACTAGGTTTACTTAATCAGGATGGAGAATGGATTGAAAATGGAGCAAAAATCGAGAAAATTATTGAGGACTACTTTAATGAACTCTTCTCTTCATTGAACCCAAATGATTTCGAGAGGGTCCTAAAGGACATACCCGTCTCAGTCTCAGAGGCAATGAATGATAGCCTCACTCGAGAGTTTTCTGATGAGGAAATTAAAAGAGCATTGTTCTCTATTGGCTCCAAGAAAGCACATGGACCATATGGTATGACGACCTTATTTTACCAATTGTATTGGGATATCATTGGCAAAGATCTCATCAAGTTAGTAAAATCCTTCCACACTAATGGAGAAAGAACTCAACGAGACAAACATTTGTCTCATACCCAAATCGGACCGACCGAGGGAGATTTCAGGGTTCAGACCCATCTGCCTTTGTAATGTTAGCTATAAAGTAATCTCGAAGATCTTTAGCCTCAGATTAAAGAAGATCCTGTCGTAGCTAATTTTGGAGACACAATCCGCCTTTGTTGTGGGAAGAGTTATCACTGAAAACATCCTAATTGCTTAGGAGAACTTCCACGCCCTCAGATCTAATCTAGCTTGTCTGAAAAAATTCATGACCATCAAAACAGATATGAACAAGGCATATGATTGAGTTGAATGGAAGTTCCTTGAAGCCCTTATGCTTAATATGGGTTTCTCGCCCAAATAGGTAGACTGGATTATGTACTGCATCTCATCAGTATCATATAAGATACTACTCAATGGAGCCCCCAAAGTTAAGATTACCTCATCTTGCGGCATTCGTCAGGGAGACCCGATCTCCCCATACCTTTTTATCCTCTATGTTGAAGGCCTTATCGCGCAACTCCGTGAGGCTGAATGGTATGGGAGAATCCAAGGTATCCAAATTTCTTGAGCAAATTCGTCAACCTCGCATATACTTTTTGCGGACGAGAACCAGTTTTTCTGTAAGGCTAATGAAGCCCAAGGAAAAGAGGTCATTGACATTATCCGCCAATGTGGCGGAGCCTCAGGCCAACTTATAAACTTCTCTAAATCATCTATGATGTTTGGCAATGGCCTTCCCACCCTAGTTAGGGCAAAGATAAAGGAGGTGCTTGGAATACACCAAGAAGGAGGCTTGAGAACTTATCTCGGCCTCCTAGAAAAAATCAACAGATCTAAGGCCGAAATTTTTGTCTTTGTCAGAGACCGTCTTCAATAGAGAATTAACTCATGGTCAGCAAAGTTTCTCTCTAAAGGTGGGAAGGAGATTTTAATAAAGTCGGTAGCCCAAGCTCTCCCGACCTATGTGATGTCCTGCTTTCTACTCCCAAAAATGATATGCTCTAAAATAAGTAGCGCAATTGCCCGATTCTGGTGCGTTAAGACGGATAGCAGGGGTATCCATTGGAAACCATGAGATAAACTCTGTACCCAACTTTCGAAGGGAGGCTTGGGATTCAAAACGTTTGAGGAATTTAATTTAGCCTTGCTGGCAAAACAATTATGGTAGCCTCTTAAGTAGGTCTTCAGAGGTCGATACTTTAAATATGGTAGCCCCTTAGAAGTACAATCATCGAACCGACCGTCTTATGGATGGCGGAGCATTATGGTAGCAAAACCCTTGCTCTACTCAAGACTGCGAAAGACTATTGGGTCAGGAATGATAATTAAAGTTTGGAGTGAGCCCTAGATCCCAGATATTCCCGCTCTCATCCCAAGGAGCGTATCCCATGAAAGAGACCCCCATCTCTACGTTAATGACTTAATTGATGAGTCTACTATGATGTGGAAAGAAGACCGCCTCCGGGAGCTGTTTGTGGAAGAGGACATCCCCGGGATTTTAAGTATCCGACCATCAAAGAACTACTTGAGTGATGGCTACAGTTGGTCCTATACGAGATCTGGAAAATATACGGTACGATGAGGATATTGGGCCGCGAGAGAAATCTCTCGTCGTGCTTGTGACCCCTCTTTTCAGGAACCCACAGTGGATAATCTGGTCGCACAAACATGAAATCTTAAAACCACATAAAAACTAAAGCATTTTGTGTGTCAATGCTTATCCGGGTGTCTGGCCACTTGCGAAAGTTTGAAATCTCGTCACATATGTACAGAAGCAACGTGCCCAATTTGTGGAGCGGAGGAAGAATCCATCAACCATCTATTTTTTGAATGTCCACCGGCTCGCCAAGTCTAGGCATTAGCTCCCATTCCATCGGCTCCTTCCCTATTTCCTCGGACTTCCATTTACACTAACTTTGAATACCTATTTTGGAAGGCCAAGGAAATAGGAGCAAGCGAGGATTCACTGATTACATTCCCTTAGCTCCTATGGTTTATTTGGAAGGCAAGAAATGGGGTTATCTTTGGAGGCGAAAAGGAAGATCCCCAAAACATAGTTTCCCACGCCCCCAAGAATCTAATGCATGGATAAGCGCTAACTCCCCAGAGGAGCCCAAGCCACNAGCCCCCCCCCCCCCCCCCCCCCAAGAGGTCGCTCCCTCCTTCCCAGGTCTGGTCTGCTTCATTGATGGATCCTGGAGATCATCCGATAACTGTTGTGGTCTCGGTTGGACACTACTGTAGAACGACACCCCCGTGAGGAATGGGTCAAAAAGCATTCGCAATTTATTATCTCCCCTACACAGAGAGCTCCAAGTACTACTATGGACAATAGAAGTTTTGAGTTCATCAACAACAACTGAGGTTGTCTTCACTACGGACTGTATGCAACTGGTATCTTTGGTATCATCGCCTTCAGATTGGCTGGCTTTCACTGCGGAGTTGGACGACTTTTCAAAGCTTAAATGCTCTTTCCCTCTATTTAACACTTTCTATATTTCTCGATCCTACAATGTTGTAGCCGATAGTCTTACTAAAAAGGCAAGACTAAGCGGTTTTCTCTCTACCCATGTAAGACAAACGGTCCCTAGTCGGCTTTCCCTAGCGGAAAGTACGCTTCCAGCTTAATGATAATGGGTGTTCGGTGAAAAAAAAAGTAGTGACAATTCAACCTGTTCTTATCCTTGCCAATATATCATGCAACTATCGATGCATACATCGATCATTTAACATGGCAAACCTACGCATGATATCAACTTCTCAATCTCCGAGTATGAAGCTAGAGCAAGATTTTCTTTAGGTAAATATTCTTTAAAAAACATGAAATCGCATTTACACAGTCCTCTGTCAATAGGTAGTATGTCTTTATATTCATTACCGCTGATAAGGGCGAATGACCATCTCGACAACCTTGGTAAAGAGGGTACCTCACGGAGTTCAGCATATCAAAAAACCGTCTAGCTTCTGCGTTTGGTTCTTTATCAATATTTGCAGGTTCGGTAAATTGAGAATATTTTCCCTGAATGAGTCTTGTAACGTATCAACAATACACGTGTTACGCCAACATATCAGATGTTGTTCCAAAAAGTTCGTTGAAACCTTTGGAACAGCACTTGGTATGCCAACTAAAATTTCCCATGACAAAATTACACATAATAATTTGGTGTAAACCTCCTAAAATAAACCTGCTTCCAAACATTTTCTACTATGATAAATTTATTGTTATTACATTTAATTCAAGGGCAGAACATCTTACCGCTTTCAAGAGTAATTGATTGATTTGATCAAATCGCAAAAAATTGGTAAGACTTTCTCAAAATTATGTTGTAGTTTCGCCCGTTGATGGTACCAATTTCCTATACATTATACTAATTAAAAGGAGGTAATTCTATCTCCTCATGGTGTCCACATCAGCATTTCGTTACTTGCTCCTTTAAACGCCACGTCAGCATGCTCTTCTTCATGCTGCGAGAAATTTGCCACCTCCCTCCAACTGATTATTATTAGGCCACAAAATTAGTCTCTATTTGTTTGTTCTCCACATGACCGTAAATGCCCAAACAATTACAAGCCTCACATAAGCTGTGAAGATCCAAACCGCTCCAAGCCTTAAAGTTCGTGGCTGAAGCCTAACGCAACATTTGTTCTCCCATTTCTCCTTCAACCCCGCAGCCACCATCCACTGATCTCCCTATCGTAACCGCCGAATCACACGGCATGAATGCATCATCGGCTATTAAACATCACCATTTCGTCTCTCCAATCTCTCACTCTCACTCTCCCTGGCATTATTGCGAGCCATTTATTTTCCAGAGACACTTTAGATGGCCCCTCCTCCTCCATTGTTGCTGCTCCATCCCCATGTTATAAAGCCACCACAGCTCCCACACCGCACTTTTGAATTATGTTGCAAGTAGATACTCGATTCTCAACATCAGTATATAGTATTCATGTATTAACCACTTATTTATGTTCTGTAGGAGGCAGGAAATTGCCTGAAATAGAAAACGAGGACATCAACAACATGTAAGATAATAATGATGAAGAAGCCAATCCTTGCGTAGGTCTATCATCCTCCGTTGAAGAGGTATGTAAACTGTTTTTTCCAATTTTCATACTGTTTCTTGGCCATAACATGCTTTTAGTATCAACACATTTCTCTAATTTAATATTTTGTAGAGGTAGATTGTCTTCTTATCTATTTTTAAAATGACAGGATTGATTGAACTCATCCAATGAAGATGGTATATTACTAGCTTTGATAGAAATGGATTATAAGGTAACACAGAGCTTCAAGTCCTTTCTTTATATACATGATGATTCCTGTAATGCTTATGATATTTGAAAATTTTAGGATAGTAGAGTTACTGATCATACGCTAAAGACGAAATGTCCGCTTACATCAATTCTTGAAGGTGGCATAGAAGACGCAGTGCAGGTAAAAATCTGATACTAAAAACTTAACCTTAAACATTTTTTAACGTTTTTGTTGGTTCATCTGAAACTAAACACTTAATCGTAAAGAATTTTTTTTATAATTCTTACAGCAGGCTTGTGCTCTCTAGAACAAAAGGAACTCATGGAGAGCGCTCCGAGTCTGTTGGTGCTTCTGATCTAACTTGATAAATCCTCAAAAACAAAAATCAAATGAAAATCTTAGTGAACACATCATAACTATTATTAAATTGTATGCATCAAAGCATGTGAATGATTCTGTGAGCAATATGGTCGGGTGAGTTTCAGTCGCCCTTATCAAACGGAAAACTTAACAGATGAATAGATGAGTTAGTTAAATGCAGTTACGATCTAAACAAGTCTACAAAGAAACCGAGAATAATAACGTATAATTCTTTTTTGAGAATTAAAATTATGTATAGTTTATAACTATAGATAATTAAAGGATTATTCAAGTATAATGTTATCTCTAAATATATGTATTCTCAAAAATGGAGAAACAAAAAATAAAGATGAATTTGGTTGGTAAAAAAATAATAAAGATGAATTTACATAAACAAAAATGACAAAAATAAAATGGGTCAAGTTTCTGGACTTCAAACATTATATATAACTTGTATAATAGATTATAATCAAAACGACATAAAGAATTTGATCATCCGTAAAATAAAAAGAAAAAGAAAAAGCTTTTCTATGAATGCTCTAATGATTAATGTTATATTTTAAAATTTGAAATCATGTTCTCTTTCGGGTAACGTAAAAGATATATAAAAAGTTACATTTCAACCACTCTAATAGATATTATCAATTGCAAAAATGATTGTTAAATGTTTGTCGACTAATCCCTACTTATTCTTTTATTTAATGTAGGATTTTTGACATACTATTATTTCTTAAAACATAGGTATTTACCTTAACATGTATTTATGTTCAATTCACACGTATTATTTTCTCATTCACCGGTCTAAAATTTTCAAATATAAATCAAAACTCATGAAATAAAGCTACCATAATTTAGGGGAAAATTTTCATGTAATCTCCATCACAATTGCAGCTAATGTAAACATTTATTTTGTTTGGTTACTAACATATAAATTTATATAAAAAGTTTTTAATTTTTTTTGGTCAAAAAGAAAATAAAAAAAAGTTTTTAATTTATATCACAAAACTTCTCTACTAAAGCTACAACAACTATGCAAGTATAAACCAATGCTACAATAAACTGTAAAGATCAAACTATAACTAGAAGAGATCAAAAAAATTTGCCGATTTACTCATATGACATCAATTGTTTTGTTTCAATTTATATGGTTACTCGAATAATGGAAATCTCTTTTGTAGGTGGTGTGTGTATATCTTTCTAGGTTACCAAATTGTTGATGGTCTTGGATAACAAAGTTGAGCGGAAAGCAAAAAACTTTTATTCTAGGTAGTGTGTAGTAAGAAATATTACAATTATCTTAATTAGTCGCGATCTCTTGTATAAGGGTCTGCGAGTTGTCATCGGAGATGGGACTCACACACACATTTGGTCTGATCCCTGGCTACCTTTATCTCCTCCACGTCCGCCGCAGCGCCTCTTGGGACCGGTTTCTCCACTGACTCATGTTTCTGAACTGTTCACTGAACACGGACAATGGGATTATCCCAAGCTTCAAGCTCATTTTACACCAGAGTATGTTGAGGTAATTACTTCAATTTACCTAGACACGCAAAAAACATGTGACCAGTTCGGCTAGCATTATTCACGTGATGGGTATTACTCTGTCAAGTCGGGGAACTGGTTAGCCAACATCTTACTTCAGCACCAAATAACAATCCCCCACCTCCACGACACTCGGACATCAAAAAGTTGCTTTGGAAATTGCGAGTAACCCCGAAGCTAAAACATTTCATTTGGCGAGCTCCCTCTCTCTTGCGCTGCCGATTGGCGCTTGCTTACGATATCGTGGAATCACAACAGATGAACAATGTCGACGATGTTGTTCAGCAGAGGAAGATATGAACCACCTATTCTTTCTTTGTCCTCATGCAGTTCAAATATGGCGTGCGTCTACGGTTTCACTGCCTGAGCTTTTTGATCACACCATTAGCTTCGATCGAAAGATCAAAACCTCATTGAAGGTTGCCTAAATCATATCCTTACTCCCTTTCAACAACAATTACCCATTTGGATTCTGTGGCGCCTATGGAAAAATAGAAACCTTCTAGTCTATCAACAAAAAACTAGAGATTGGTTCCAGGATATACAACAAGCTAAGGATGACACGGTGGAGTGCACAATGAATGTAGCTCGGGGTAATGCCGCGTACAAGATCCTCGGCTCAACGATCGAAATGGCAAAGGCCAGCGTTACCTTTTATTAAGTGTAATTATGATGGTGCTCGTGATGCTAGAGATAACACCAAAGCGAGATGGATCTTGAGAGATGAAGCTGGAACATACTTATGTGCAGATACAACGAAGTTGAAGAATTGTCAAGACTCACTAGAATTGGAATTGCAAGCGCTAACGGTTACTTGCAACAATCCTGGATTCGTGGATACAGAGCTTGTGTTTTCGAAGGAGACAATAAGGATCTAGTGGATCTCGTTGAGAAGAGATCAGTTCATTTCGGTTTACGTAATTTACTGCATGAGGTTCATACTTGGCGTGAACGATTTCAGGAAGTTAGGTTTACCTGGGTACCAAGACAGTCGAACAAGGCTGCAGATAAGCTTGCAAAGAGGCCCCTTCGACAAATTTCATCTATATGTTTTAATTTTATACCATATGGTTTAGATGACATTTTGTATGAAAACCGAATAAATTCCTAATTCAATTAGAAGACGTTAAAAAAAAAACTATTTTAAAAACGTAAATATGCAATAATTAAAAGTAGCTAATTCTAATAAGGTATCTACGTGGGCTAGGAACCAAACACCTCCTCTTCCCTACGTCATCGCCACTCTTCAACCAAACAATAACGCAGTCTTGCCCGCCTGTGTGTGAGATGTAATGGGGCCCATGTTCCACTACCCTATCGAAGGCCCATCATCAAGTCAAGACAAACGTCTTCTCCTTCGATTCATCCCCTATGTACCCTAACGTCTTCTCCTTCAGCCATCGCCTGAACTCTTTTACCCCTTCCGCTCCACCCACTTGCCTCTGCGCACCCCATCCTATCCCCACTCCTCTCCATCCGTTCACAAAGCTTTCATCAGCATTAGATTCTCTATTAACCCACCACGACTGCGCATCTCCTCCTATGGTAACGCCATTTTCGATAACTTATAAAGTGGTGGTCATCGTCCCAACATTTTTCATGCTGGAGACAACCATCTTTTTTTAAGGGCAATTCTCAAATATAGCACACTTTATCATTTTTTGGACACATTTAGCATGTGGCTTTGGGTTTTCTACGTGTAGCATTTTTAAAATGTTAGAATGACCATTTTACCCCTGGCCATTTTTAAAATATGGCTTAGGGTTCTCATTTTTCCTACCCTAAACACTAAACCCTAAACACTAAACCCTAAATCCTAAATTCTAAACCATAAACCCTAAACCCTAAACCCAAAATTAGACAGGGACATTTTCGGTATACCGTGTGTTAAATATGCTATGGTTGGAAATTTTGGGCTTGTATGCTACATGTGGCAAAAAAACACAAAAATATGCTATCTAAGGGAATTTCTCTTTTTTTAATACATAAATTATAACTTACCATTCTGCAGGCACTAACGTTCTCATGGGTCAACTTCTCTGGATTTGTTGTAGGATTTACGATGGCATCTATTCATGTAACTCCGAACCTATTCTAGGTAGATTTTGATGGTAGTGGCACAGTCGTCGTTGGGCGTAGCAGCTCAAAGGTCTCTTTTTCTTTCCGTCCACAGTCTGGTCCAGGTTTTGTTTCGCTTTTCCTTCTCAGTCTGAGTCTTTCTATTTTCTTTTCTTTTTGCCCTCGCGTTTTCATTGGATTGAATGTCGTTTTTGATTCTTTTCAGATATGTAATATTTCATATTGTGCATTGATTTAATTATTTCTTAAGATAAATTGTAGTTTATGACATAGATCTTTGTTCTACAATGGCTTAACTGATCCAGTGTTGCAATATTTTTTTTGGTATTGTGCTAATCAGTCCAGTTATGGTATGTCTGTTAGAGGATAAGTTATTTTTTTCTATATAGATTTAAGCTTAGCTTTACGTATTGTTCCAACCATGTTGACATTGAAACTTCATCATTTGATTGCAGTGAAGGGGGGCCTTTTAATGCAATCATGATATTTGCAGAGAATTATCCACTTAGTCCACTAACTGTAAGAAGGATATTTAAGTGGAAACTAAGAGCAGGAAATGCATAATTTTGATTGAGTTCGCTGATCTGAGTTTAAGTGTTCTTCTTCCTGTTTGCTTTTTGGGGTAAATTTCCCATCTTTATTTCCTATATAAGGACCTAGCGTTTGTTTGATGTTATTTTCAATGGTAAACTTGGAGACTTTTTAACAATTGATGGTTGTTTTCAAGTGTTATGATTTTGTACTATTTCATATTGATGATTAGTGTTCAATATTGGCTAGAAGGAAGAATCTGGCATCATCTAAAGTGGCCTAAAAAAAAACAAATGCATTCTTTTTAGAGTTTTTGCTTTCTCATTTGGTCTTTAGCCATTGATTACTAAAACCAAGAATCTTATAAATGTTGCAGGCTGAAGGATGGATTTCATGTGTGAAGGATTTGGCACAGTCAAGCATAGGGTTCCTTGAACCAATGAGGTTCGTCAACACATATATCCTTTTGTTGTAATTTTTTCTTATTTTCTTACTGATCATAGTGTTATGACATATAAAGAGCTCTTATAATATATGCCTTAATTAAAATTGACACATCTCAATTCTTTCTTATCTACAAGAAAGAAAGGCACGAGCGGTAAACAAAATGACTCAAAACATCACGGTCAGCAAAGAGTAATGTAGATGCAGCTGGCTTTCGGATCGAACCAGTAAAGAGCATAACCCCACAAAACGGTGGTGACACGTTACGGAATGTATTTTGTTAATAGAAATGGAACAAGTTTTATAATGAGTTCGAGTCGGTCTCCTCCTAGAAAAGAACTAAGGACGCAAAAGTCTTTTTTCCAACGCTGAGCATGAGCGCAATTCACAAGATTCTCAAACTCGGTAGCCGCAACAGATGGATCACATTTCACTATAGTGAATCCGCGGTGGCTTGAAGAAGAAGATAGTTATTACGATAGTTACAGAAGGCAAAACGACGGTGATTGGTCCCAACGTTTGGTGGTTAAACATAGAGATTTTACCAAAGACAAAGAAACTCTACTGGTAAAAATCAGAAGATCTGATATGATTCATAATTGTGCTTTTCTTTGTAGGGAAACTCTTTGTGGGCTCATCACTTTTTTCTTCTTTTGTTAGGGTGAAAAGACAGAGAGAATGCATTACTTCAAGAGGAAACTTAGATGAAATGTTGAAAGAAGATGAAAGAAAGACACAGTTAACGGTTGGCAACGCTCGAGCCGATAAAAAGACGAACAGAGATGATAACATGCAGACTCAAGTTTTTCTTGCTCCAAATGGCAGGTGAAGCTTCGCTATAGAAAAAGGTTAAAGAAAGTTTTAGGTTTTGCAGTGTAAAGTCACTTGATTTCTGGTGAGCTTATGCGTAAAGCCATAAGCAAGAGTAATATAATTTTATAAATTCTTCATCCTTTTTTAGAAAAAATATTAATCTTAGTATTATTGTTATACGCTTGCACGAGCCAACATAAAATATATTAGTTCTATTTATATTTGATGGGAAAAAATAACCTAACTTTCTTAAGAAGCAAGAGTATGGTTTTTTATTTGCAAGTTGGATCAACTACCAAACAACTTATATAAATAAAGGGCTTCTTGCAAAACCTGAAATTAATTGCTCCGTGTTTATTTATTTCCTTCTCAGATGAGAAAAAGTAACCTCATTATATATTTACATATAACATTTATGTATATCAAATATTTAAAATTGATACACATACCACAAACACATTTATTGGCCAAATACAAAATAACATAGTATGAATTTGATAAACTCTAGAGTATAATGATTTAAGCAACAATGCCTATCAACAAAAACAAAAAAAAGCAAAAATGCCAAAAATAAATTCAAGAATTGATATTTTATAACAAAATAATAAACACACTAATCCGCGTATAGTATCACATTTAATAGATAAAAATAAAACTTAAAAAAGCCAATTAATTAGAAAAACAAATGCATCACATGATTTATATGGGCATTCGAGTATTCGGTTCGGGTCGGATATTTCGGGTTTCAAATATTTCTAGTATAGAATTTTAGGAATCATTCGGGTAATTTACAACTAGGTTCCGATTCGGGTTCGGGTCAAGATCGGATCCTAAAAAATACACTTAGAACTGAATTTTTTTATCCCAAATTATCCAGTTTTTTTAGGATTCGGTTCAAATTGGTTATTTTTTACCCGTATTATCCGAAATAACCCGAAAATATTCCAAATATCCATAAAATTACTAATAGTTTAGATTTACATTTAAAATTCTAAATATCTACTTTATTTAAAACATGAATATAAGTAATATTATCAAGTATATAATTAATTTTAAATACCCATTCGTTATCAGTTCGGTTTGAGTTCATTTCCGATTTTTGGGTATATGATTTTAAGACCCGATTAGGTATTTTGTAAATTTTAGTTCCGCATCTGTTCGGATTTTTCGGGTCGGTGGGTCGGTTACCCAGATTTCGGGTAAAAATGCCCACCTCTAATTTATATTAAAGTATTGACTTTTTTTGACACAAAGTATTGACTTTTTTAAGTCTTTAATTCACCATATATATTTGATATTCTATTTACTAATGCATTTTCACTAAATACATACAGACAAATTTTTTGGTTTACTGTGAGTTTGGTTTTTCGCATTGAACTTGATATAAATTTGTAATTAAGTCTTAAGGTTTTTGGGCTATGGTTTTTGTCCTTCAACCCTGACAACGCACATGTTATTGGTCGGTTTTGTACCCATTTAGTAACCATCTAAGCATAATATCATGTGGAAAAAATTGAGTTTTTGTTGCTGTCATATTGATACTTACACATAAAAATATCTATAAAAGTTACATATATAGTACACAGAAGCTGGATAAAAATAGAAGAAAATTTAAATTTTAAATGTCAAAATTTAAGTCTTATAATATTTTTCATTGTAACAAAATATATATCAAATAAGCTATGCGTAGTGCCACGATTGTCCTTGTCTGTATAAAAGTTGTTTGGAAAATTTTTTTCTTGTAAGAGTAAATTTTCTTTGACAAAATGATGTATAATATTTGGAAAACGGTTGGCCATTTATTGACCATTATAATGGTGAAATAATTGGTCAGAAAATGCTCAGTAATTTGTCATGATATGATATTTCTTATTTGCTTACTATGGTTATAAACGACAATAAAAATTAGTAATTTGGTTAAACTTTTTAAAACCTGCTACAATCTGAAACATTATTTGATTGATGCAAACAGATTGAAACAGTTATAATTTTGCTAAGTAGTAAATAAATTTCGTCGCAATATCATTGTCAAAAGTTGCTCAGTAAATACTTTCTTGTAGTAGTTTTTCTGTAAACGATTGTGTGTATAATTTAATTGGAATAAATTAAATCTAACTGTTGAAAAAGATCAATTCATTAGATTAATGTTCAATTATATTTTGTTCATGAGGTATAAGACTAAAACAAAATTTCCAGTCTTATATTAAAAAAAAAAAAATAATAATAATTAAAAACCCCAAAAAATAAAGAAACAATCACTAAATATAAAAACCCTAAATCATAAAAAGGCCAAAGAAATTTAGTCAGAACGGCGTGGAATGGGTAAGACGGTGAACTTCATGTCATGGTTTCTGCAATAATCACCATCATGCTCGCCCGAAGCAAAGAAGTAAGGTTGTACGTTCTTTAGTGTAAAGTTGAAGCTTTCTTCGGAAGCTTTATTCATTAATCCAATCTTCTTTCCGTTCTCCATGTTGCAGTTTATGTAAAACCATGGATCTTGGAACAAATACACATTATTCCTTCGCTTGGCCAATTTGCT
>OVAN01012358.1:3244-13827 GCA_900406275.1 Anastatica hierochuntica | reverse complement strand
TTCGCAGAAGGCCTTCTCATCGTAAGCTGCATTCCGCGTCCAAGTGTTCCCTGAAGTCCTCCCTTGTTCAGACTGGGAGCTAACGACATAGATGTGCGCACCACGGAGGTCTTCTCCCTCATGGTGGGCATACTTGTCATTTCGGGGAGCTTTCTTCTTTGATTTATGCTTTGGGACAAAGTCTTTCGAGGACGCCTTGGACGGCTTATGCTTCTGCGATAGGACCTTCATCTCTTCTTCTATGATTATGAAGTCGGTTGCCTTGTGAAGACCACTTGGTCTTGGCGTCAATTGGCATCAAGACTTGTTTGATCTTCAGTCTTGGCGCCAATTGGCACAAAGACCACATGTTCTTGACGCCAATTGGCGTCAAGACTTGGTTGATCTTCAGTCTTGGCGCCAATTGGCACTAAGACCACCTGGTCTTGACGCCAATTGGCGTCAAGACTAGACTCGTTCGTAGTTCGGTCGTATATTGACATTTAGATGTTTTCCCGAGACGATACGGTTATTCGACGTTTGATTGTTTCTCTGAAATGATGCGGTTATCTGATGTTTGCAGTGGTTTTGTATCTTTCTGAAGTTCGTATGTTGGGATTTTTCGGGAGTTATTGAGGATCCTCGGACGTAACTTTAGAATTCCCGCATTTAGTTGCTCGTGGATGGCTAGACTTTGTTGAACGATCGTCTACGCGCCAACTGGCTTGCAGTCTTGGAGCCAATTGTCTTGTAGTCTAGATGACGGCAAGTCTAGATGACGTTAAGTCTAGACGATGACGAGTCAAGACGAAGGTAAGTCTAGACGACGCTAAGTCTAGACGAAGATAAGTCTAGACAACGGTAAGTCTAGAAGACGTTAAGTCTTGACGACGAGAAGTCAAGAAGACGTTAAGTCTTGACGACGATAAGTCTAGACAACGGTAAGTCTAGAAGACGTTAAGTCTAAACGGTGGTGAGTCCAGACGTTGGTCGTGTTTCCGAGTAAGTCCGATTAGAGATGCGATCTTGGACATTGATTTCGAGATGGTCGTTTTTGACACCAACATAGAGACTTGTGACACGTCTTATTAGGTTGCTCCCTAGACTAGTTTTTCTAGTGTGACTCTCTTTGCTTAAGCTCTTCCAAACTATTTAATCCTTGGACGATACCTTACTTAATACAACTAGACCCCGTCAATCTTGCGGGCATGGAGCGGTTGTTAGGCCATTATAAATATTTAATACTTGCCCTCCAACACTGCCTAGATTCCAGACCCAGAATCAAGAAACATACTGCTCTCCCCTTGTGGGATTTTATATTTTTTGTTGATGGCGTGCCCCTGCGTGGGCTTACTCTTGCCCCTTGTGGGTTCTGTAATGACTTTATGGCCTTAGTGGCCTTGACTCTTGGTTGGCCTTCTTGGCTTATTTCCTTTTTGCCCCTCGGGGCTTTAGAACTTATCTTTTGGCCCTTCGTGGCTTTTTATGAGTATTTCTTCCAGCTCTCTGTTGTGTTTTTGCCTTAGCAAGCTTTTGACTTAGATTCAGAGATGATGCCTAGGTGGGCTTCTTATCATTAGAACTTTGGTCGACTGGCTTCTGGCTATTGGCCTATGCTTTGACCGGTTGGCTTCTGGCTGTGAGCTTCTAGCCTCGTTGCCTTGGTCGGCTGGCTTTCAGCTTTGAGCCTTTAGCCATTATGCATTGGTCGACTTGCTTCTGGCTTTGCGCCTCTAGCCTTTGTCGATATTTGGCTATTTGACTTCTGGCGTATTAGCCTCTAATCTTTGCCTTTTTCTGCGGGAGTTCTTGAGATTCAAGTTGGGATAATCTCATTATCACTCTTTTTTTTTGAGGGAGCTCTGCTTCTTGTCCTTAGACAATTTTTAGGTTCCCCAGACGCATTTTTAGCCTCTTGATACCCGGAGGTATCTCTTGGCTTGTTGGCATTCTGTTACCCAGAGGTAACCACTAGCTTGGGTTTTTGGCCTTTCGATACCCGGAGGTATCCTATGGCTCTTCGGCGATATGTTACCCGAAGGTAACCACTAGCTTGGTTTTTTGGCCTTTTGATACCCGGAAGTATCTTCTGGCTCTTTGGCATTCTGTTACCCGAAGGTAACCAATGGCTTGGGTTTTTGGCCTTTTGATACTCAAAATTATCTTCTGGCTCTTTGGCATTCTGTTACCCGGAGGTAACCACTAGCTTGGGTTTTTGGCATTTTGATACTTGGAGGTATCTTCTGGCTCTTTGGCATTCAGGTATCAAGAAATAGCTGATATTGCTTTGCTGCACTCTGCTTCCTGCTGTGAAGCCAGTTTCAGTCTTATTGGTTTTGCTGGTATAAACTTCCCCCGCAAACGGGTCCTAGTGCCAGACTTTTCTTTTACCTCCCACGTCTGGGTAAGTAGGTATGGGTGATACTCCTGTGCTCAGACCGCATAGCTCTTGCATTTACTATGGCCTGGTAAGCAAGGTTAAGCTTGTTTTTTCTTTCTGCTTAGCGCTCTGCTTTTCGGTTAGCCACTCTCTGTTAAGCAGAATAAGCCTTTTGTCTCTTGCTTTCTTTCGGGCATTTTCCCTTGTTCAAGCAGAGTTTCTTTCTTTTTTTTTGAGCTTTTTGCTTTTGCTTTGGAAGGGTACGTTTTTTACGTTACTCCTTTTTTGAGGAGTAATCATTCAACTTATTTGCCCCTTGCTCTTTGCTTTGGAAGGGTACGTTGTTTATGTTACTCCTTTATTTAGGAATAATCATTCAACTTATTTGCCCCTTGCTTTTTTAACTGAACTTTCTCGTGTGAAAACAGTTGTTTTGTTGATGGGTATCCGTCCTTAGACGTATCATGATTACATAAAAAGATGTAGAAAAATTGAAAATCCAAAACAGAAAACGTATCTGGGATTTGGTCGTTCGGGTCAGGGGCGTTGTTCTAGAAGAAGTAAGACTTTAGGTGTAACATATTCCAGCTTTTTGGATGTACTTTTCTGAACTTGTCTTATAACTTGTATTCCCCTGCTCCTTTGACTTCCACGATTTGGTATGGTCCTTCCCAGCCAGGCGCCAAACTTTCCCGCGACCTTGTCCCTGGTATTCCCAAAGACTCGGTGCAACACTCATTCTCCTTGTTGGAACGTCCGGTTCCGTACCTTCTTGTTATAGCTGCGAGCTACTTCTTGTTGGTACTTCCAATTTCGGATTCTTGCGGCTTCCCTCTTTTGTCAAGGGAAGAAAGGTATTTCACCTGTGGAAGTCTTAATGTTGGTTCAGCATGGCTATAGGGTAGCTGAAAGCTCTTCGACCCAGTTGCCTTTGGCGTTGTCCAACCTCTTTTTCAGAAGGTTGACTACCATTTTGTTGGTGGATTCGGCTTGCCCATTGGATTGCGGATGTCTTGGAGTTGCGAAACTCAGCTTTATGCCCTAATCTTCGCAAAACTTCTTGAAGTTTTTTCTTGTGAATTGCGGACCATTGTCTGTAACTATCTCTTGATTTGGACATACATAATCTTGTTTAAGGCTTCTGCCTCCACTCACTTGGAGAAGTAGTCTGTGACTATCAGAAGGTACTCTAGCTGCTCGGGAGCTGTCGAGAATTTTCGCACGATGTCCATTTCCCACTTCATGAATGGCCATGGAGAGCTTATGGCCTTGAGGTTTTCCGGGGGCTTCTTTGACACTTGGGCGTGCCTTTCGCATTTATCGTAGTGCTTGGCCATATGAAGGGCATCTTGGGCCATTGTATGCCAGTAGTAGCCTGCCCTATTGGCTCTTAANTGCCCTCTTGGCTCTTAGCACCAAGCTTCTTCTGCTAGAGTGGGATCCGCATTCGCCCTCATGCAGCTCCTTGAGGACTATGTCTGCGTTTTTCGGCTTTATGCACTTGAGGTATGGACCCGAGAAGGATCTTTTATAGCGTTTTCCGTGGATCAGGCAGTAGCGGGATGCTTGCCTTTTGATCTTTCGACATTCACTCCTAAAGTTGGGCAGGACGTCATCTCTCAGGTAGGACGAAATGGGCGTCATCCAGGTTTCTTCTTCTTCTATGTTAGAGACCTGGGGCCCTTCGGCATCTTCGTCAGTAGTTGGCCATTGGAGAACCAGCAAGGGTACACTAGTCGGATTTGTTGTTTTTAGGGCTGAGGCCAGGTTGGCCAGGGCGTCTGCATGCGAGTTTTGTTCCCTTGGGATATGCGTGAGTTTGCATGATTTGAACGAATCGACGAGCCTCTTGGCTATGGCCAAGTACCTGGTCATGCTAGCGTGTTTTGGCTAGTAATCGCCTTGCGTTTGGCTTACGATCAGTTGAGAATCACGGTAATCTTGTAGGTTTTCTATTCCCAAGTCTTTTGCCAAGCTGAGTCACGCAATTAAGGCTTCATACTCACTTTCATTGTTGGTGGCTTTGAAGTTGCATCTTACTGCTCTTGATACCACTTCTCTACTTGGTGAGATGAGCATGAGGCCAACGCTTGCCCCTGGTATATTGCTGGATCTGTCCACATAGAGTTCCCACTCTTCTTCGTCTTTGTTTTCTTGTTGGATCCTGACCTCTTCTTCTACCCCTAGTATCATCGACGGGGAGAATTATGCTATAAAGTCAGTCGGGACCTTCGATTTGATTGCTGTTGGTGTCAAAAATGGTCATCTCGAAATCAACGTCCAAGATCGCATCTCTAATCGGACTTATTCGGAAACACGACCAACGTCTAGACTCACCGCCGTCAAGACTTAACGTCTTTTAGACTTACCACCGTCTTGACTGGTCTTCGTCTAGACTTAACTATCATTCAACGAAGTCTATCCTTCCGCGAACATCTAAAGAGCCCGAATGTTAAAGTTAACATCCACGGTTTACGGATNTTACGAACTCCGGAACGATACGAAACCTCCATGACCATCGGAAAACCGCATCATTTCGAAGAAATGTCTATACGCCGATTGACGCCAAACCTACGAACGAGTCTTGGAACCGGTTGACGACTGAACTTGAAGCCGATCTAGACGTCGGTGGGAACCAAGACTGGAGGTCCGTCTTAGCGCCAATTGGCGCCAAGACCAAGCTGTGTCCTTGGCGCCAACTGGCGCCAAGACCAAGCTGTGTCCTTGGCGCCAACTGGCGCCAAGACCAGGCCGTGTCCTTGGCGCAAACTGGCGCCAGGACCAGGCCATGTCCTTAGCGCCAACTGGCGCCCGGACCAGGCCGTGTCCTTGGCGCCAACTGGCGCCAGGATCAGGCCGTGTCCTTGGCGCCAACTCGCGCCAGGACCAAGCCATGTCCTTGGCGCCAACTGGCGTCAGGACTAGGCCGTGTCCTTGGCGCCAGGACCATGCCTTGTTCTTGGCGCCAATTGGCGCTAGGACCAAGCCGTGTCCTTGGCGCCAATTGGCGCCAGGACTAAGCCCTGTCCTTGGCACCAACTAGCGCCAGGACCAGGCCGTGTCCTTGGCGCCAACTGGCGCCAGGACCATGTCGTGTCCTTGGCGCCAATTGGCGCGGAGGCGCGGATAACGTTCGGTCGTACTCTGTTGACTGAACCACGTCCTCTCCGATCGTCATTTCCTTCGAATCATCACTCAATCATCTCTCATTTCGTCTCGATTGAAGTTTTCGTCAAACCGTCATGACAAGAGTCGCAAGGATTCGTGCTTTCCGTGGATTTCGTATCAATCGTATAAAACGACGACAGTTAACTTAAGCACCGAAAGAGTCTAAACTATACGATTGACCATATCGGTCCACGAAGGTGTTGCCACGTATTCCTACCAAAAATAGTTTTCCGCGATAAATCTTAAAAGTGAGTTAGCTGCAAAACGGCCCGAAAGGGCCCAAACCGCGATAACGGTCCATTTACGATTTTCGGGCGAAAACCGGCCCACTTGCAATGACGGTTCATCAGGGTTTTTGCGAAAATATCAAGTTTGGGAAGATAAGGAAGGATCTCGAAAAGATTTAGGAAAATCAGGGAAAAAGGAATATTCCCGCGAAAAGATATGCACGAATCGGGACGGAAAAGGAAATGGAGCCAGCCCACGAAGATCTATATAAAGGATGCGAAGTCAAGGGGAATAGAGATNATAAACACTTAGAAAAACTAGGGTTCTTGTTTCGTTTTTCGTTAGCGAGCTGCGTCTCAACTAGGTTACGAGTCTGCGTCTTAGTTCTAGGTAATCGTCGCCAACAGTTCTAGCGGCCACGACTTAACACCGGTTGCGCACGCTCCGATCACGAAACACGAATAAGATCCCTTAACTTCTTTGTTAACTGTGTCTGTCGAGTTGTTCTTCCTTTCCGCTTTTCGCATACTTTAGATCCTTTCTCGTATTCACTTTGTTTTACGAATCTTGTTCTGTTTTCACCGTTAATTTCATATCACTTTGCAATCTATTTCGTATTAATCAATTTTCATTGTTAACTTTTCTCGCTTCGTAATTCGAATATCGCTTACATAAATCTCGCATACTGCTCGTTCATACGTTTTACTCACGNCTATCTTGATCTGTTGATCTTTGGCTACAGAATCCGTGAACCACATATCATTGACAGTGAGAATTTCGGTTCCCATAATATATATATATATATATATATATATATTTATATATATTCTGTAGATAATCATGATATATCCGATTCTTGGAGGTATAATCATGAACTCCTTGTATAAATATAAAGCTTAGGGGTTAAGAGTGGAGACACGAAACCCTAGGCTAAAGAGATCAATACAAACATATCTTTTCTCCATTGTTGATCTCGAGAGCTTAGATAATCTTCTTCGGTCCACATTTACGCTAAACATTCATTTACCTCCAGCTTCCGTAGTGCTTACAAAGAATGACGAAAATCACCCGCAACACCCGCCATGGCTCTCCTGCTTTGGATTCGTACTTGGTGAGTCTCATTTGTGCTTGGTGGGCTGCATCTTTTAGATGAACTCTTGGGCTTGAACTCCATGGCGCAATCTGAGCTTCTCTTTTGTCTTTGGCCCATTACCGCTAGGGTTAAATAGGCGGGAAAGTGACGAGTCTTGGTCATTTCACTTTTTCGCTTGCCTCCTCTAAGTCAGATTAGGGTTTTCTCTCGAAAGGCCACCACTTTCTCTGCTTTTTCCGTTAAGTGTTTAGAATATTTCCGGTATATCTGGCTTTTTTTACCCTTCGTAGCGATTGCGTCGAGGCGATGGCAGTAAATCTTCGATTTTAACTTAGGGATTTCACCGTTGATGATCTTTTTTGGATATCTTCGAGCGGTTTCTAACCATTTCTCTTTTGATTTCCTTGTTCGCACCTCTGCCGCCTCAACTCCCAGTGCTAAGGTAACTTTTCTCTGGCTCTCCTCTTGCGTCGTTAGAGCTTTTCTTAGGATCCCGATTGAGCTTCTTTTTTAAAGAAACACGACCTTTTTAAAATGTGTCGTCAATCCTTTGTCGAAAGATCGTTGGAAGAAGCGAGATTTCTTTTTGCTCTTCCACCAAGCCTTCCACTTAGATGTGCTAATGCTACCCAAAGGGCTACCAACTCCGATCCCTCGAATATCACCATATAAGAAGTGTATTTAGAGGCTGATTTCCGGAGATCACTGCCTTCTCGAGTGATAGCGATGGCTAACAGGCTTGGGATCTGCCCTAATCAATTCTCTCCTCCTGCCTTCCGCTTTCTAACGTCTATACAGGGCTTGTTAGAGTTGACCAGTATTCCGGTGGGAGTAGATGAGGTTCTTTACACCTACTACTTTTTCTACTACCAGAGTGAACCCTTGAGGTATCATCTTCACACTAGAATGGGCAAGGAAGCCTTGGTGGATGACAGGGCTCACTACATCCGGAGAACAAAGGATAAGGTCTATAGAAACCGCTACTACCTTCTCTCTTTGGGATATAGCCCAGGGTTTTTATCTTACTGGGAATGCAATGGTCTTTAAACTTAATTTTATTAGACATTTCTTGACCTTGCTAATGCCTTACTTTGTGCTTGCTTTGTTATTGTGCGGAGGTCAAGACTTCACCACCAGAGTCAAGTAGACCAGGAGTGGAGGCGATCTTGGGACTCCCCAAGGACTAGGGCGATTGACTTCCTTTTTAGTGAGCATAGTTGAGGAAACACCTCTATCTTTGGTAAGCCTTCCATGACCCCTGGCTTCTTCGGCTGGCTGCTTTTCTTTACTTTCCTTCTACATCATTGATAGGGGCAGACATGAATAAAAGACCTAGGAACACGACCTCTGCGGCTCTCAAGAAGTACATAGAAGGCAGTGCCAAGTTTGTGGATGTTGAAGCCATCTTTGATGAAGTCCCTGCCAAGGAGAGCAAGTCCTTGGTCAAGAAGAGGGTTGGGGCTCTAGCCGCTTCTCTTGTCGTCAAGAAATATCCCTTTGTCAAGGAGGTTTCTTCGACTCCAGCTTCAACTGAGGCTCCCACTTCTCGACAAGATGCCCTTATTGACTACCTACTAGCCGCTGGTGTAGCTAACATAATTGAGGAGCAGGCTCGTTCCGGGGAGGACCTTTGCTCCAAGGCTCTCGGAGTAAGCGTCTGACCAGCTCCCTTTCTAATGATTTGGATGATTGCTGACTTTTATTTCCTTTGTAGGTATTCGTTGCTACCTTTCTCAAGCATGAGAATAGAGAGCCCCTGAAAGAGGAGGTTGCCAAGGCTCGAGGAGATAGTGAAGATGCCTTGATAGAGCTTTCAGTCGAAAAGAAAAGGACTAGAGCTCTCCAAAAGGAGTTGGAGGTCAGGAGTCATAAAGTCAGGGAGCTCAAGGAAGCGCTAGCGAAGGCTCAAGGAGAGGCATATCGTCTTGCTATTCTGGTGGAGGCTAAGTCCAAGGAGGCAAAAAGTGTTATAGCCAAGCCGGAGATGGCTGAAGGCGTGGCGGAAGTGAGGTCCAAATGGGAAATGGCTAAGGACTTCTTGACTGGGGCTCACAAACGCTGGCCTTTGGCCGATTTTTGACTATGAGATCCAAGAGGTGTGCCGCCTAGAGGCCTTGGCTGAGGGTAAGACCGCTGCTCCTAAGCGACGTTGGTATCCCTGGCTAAGGGCCATCCTGATTTCCTAAACCTTTAGGCCCCTCCACCAACAAACCCCTCTGAAGAAGAGAAGAAGGAAGAAGAAGGCGCCCCTAAGGCATGAAAAATCATTTTCTTTTGTTTTGCTATGTAGGCGTTGGCTTCGGCCAACGTCGTTGCTCATCTTGTAAGGGCTCCTTCGCGGGCATGGAACTCTTTTGGGCCTTTGTGCCCTTGAACTCTGTCGTTGGACTGAAAAAGCCTTTGTACTTTTATGGGTCCTCGAGGCCAAAAAATTTTAATCTTGATGGGTCGCTAGGGCCTCTGTCCCATTTTCTGCTTGGCTTCTTCTTGCTGCTTCTCACTCCCTCGAATTTTTATTGCTCGGTCATCTTCTTAGTCTATTATCTTAGTAGACATGCTCTATCGAGGAGACGCCAAATCAATATCATGAACCACAACAGCTGCCTTTGCAACAAATGGGTTTATGCTGGTTGCGTTGGATTATATCCATACTTCTTTCTAAAGGTGTAGACAGTGGATTCTGGATTCGTCTCTCTAGGTATCCGATCATGTAAGGTCCATGGAAGAGGTTAGCTCCTTGCGTTCTCTTCTGAGTTCCAGGGCTCTCTTACTCTTTGGGATGACATCCAGATTTGTGGGGCTTTCGGCCTTGGGCGGCTGAGGCACTCTGAGCTGTTGGTTCCGGCCGCTCTACTGGGGCCTAAACATCCATAACTTTGGTAGGTCCATGATCTTTCATTGTTGAACCTGCATTAAAAAAAAAGGTGGGGCACATGGCCCTGGTGGACTATGGTCTCTGGGCATTAGATTTACAAATTTTTAAATTTGATATCTAAGCTCGGGGGCACATGGCCTTAGAGAACCAAGAATCCATGGTCTTAACCAAGAGTAAATGTGGGGCATTGATGTGTTCATAATTTAACACATATTTAACATCATTTAGTATGTGTTTTAGTTGCATTTAGGTTGTATATAATGCATGTAGGTGTTAGAATTCATAAAGCTTCTAAGTTGAGTCTAGTTTAGGATTTTCGTCTTCGCATTGCATTATTTTGCATTTGTAGGTGCAACCTTTGGATGAGCAACTTGAGATCTTGGGATGATGGATTCTTGATGGTTAAATGGTGAAGAAAGAAAGAGAATCAAGAGCCAAGAGGAAGTGGAGAAGAGACTATATGCAAATAATACGCCATTCTGATGGCAATTGAAAGAAAAAGAAGAAGAAGCTGTAAATGTAAGCTCCCATCGACCTCCAGGTTGATGGCTGGCTACCTAAGGTCGATAGGGCACAACATTTACAGATTGTGACGTGTTTTAAGGCTTCTAGGGCACCCTCTCACCCCCTTTTTGTATAAATACCCCTCTTAGCCTCCAAGAACAACCACTCTTCTTTTTTTATCAACTTTCCAACATTTTTCTTTATGTTTTAAGTTTATTCTCTTGATCTTTAAGATCAAGAGTCTCTCTTTATGTTTGTGAATCTTGAATCTTTTTATCTATCTATTTATGTTTATGCTTCTCATCTCTACTATCTTCTCTTCCATGATTTTTGAGTAGGTTCTTTAGATGGATCTT
>OVAN01012357.1:0-13827 GCA_900406275.1 Anastatica hierochuntica | reverse complement strand
GAAGCCCTAAAAGGGCCATTTTTCGGCCAATGTTGTCAGCCATCGACCTCCTAGGTCGATGGGAGAAAACCTGGGGTCGATGGCCAGCAACTTTGGCAGCAAACAACATCTTTTCTTCTAGATGTTGTCATCCATCGACCTTAGGTAGCTAGCCATCCACCTGGAGGTCGATGGTCAGCAACCTTGACAACTTCTTCTTCTTGTTCTTTCAATTGCCGTCAGAATGACGTATCATTTGCATATACTATCTTCTCCACTTCCACTTGGCTCTTGATTCTCTTTGTTTTTTACCATTTAAGCATCAAGAATCCATCATCCCAAGCTCTCAAGTTTCTCATCCAAAGGTTGTACCTACAAATGCAAAAGAATGCAATGCAAAGACGAAAATCCTAAACTAGACTCAACTTAGAAACTTTATGAATTCTAACAACTAAATGCATTATATACAACCTAAATGCAACTAAAACACATACTAAATGATGGTAAAAATGCGTTAAATTATGAACACATCTCTGGGTAGAAGCAATAGCAAGCCCGACGAATGATGCATGAGTAGTGATCAAGCTCTTCAAAATGATAATTTTTCCTAGGTATGCACTCCTAGGATAGTGATAAGTGTTAGTCGAAGCCACTTCATCAACAAGGTTTTTGATAAACTCTTGAAGGCTAATGGAGTGAAACATAAAGTGGCAACACCATACCACCCTCAAACTTCCGGATAAGTAGAGGTATCAAATTGACAAATCAAAGAGATACTAGAGAAGACAATTGGAGTAAGTAGGAAAGATTGGTCTACCAAGCCTTATGATGCACTTTGGACTTATAGAAAGGTATTCAAGCAAACTATTGGGACAACACCATTCAACTTCATCTATGGGAAGTCGTGCCATCTATCTATTGAGTTAGAACACAAAGCACTTTGGGCTAAAAGGAAGCATAATTTCGACTACAAGGAAGCACGCGGAAAGAAGATTAGTGCAATTGGAGGAACTTGAAAACTTGAGGCAAAATGCTTATGATAGCTCGAAAATCTATAAAGAAAAGACAAAGGCTTTTCACTATAAGAATATCCTCAAGAGAGAGTTCAAGAAAGGAGATAAAGTTCTACTGTTCAACTCTCGGTACAAACTCTTCCCAGGGAAGTTGAACTCCAAATGGTTGGGTCCTTTTGAGGTTGAAGAAGTAATGTCGTATGGTTCGATCACTCTAAGGAACCGTTCCGGAGAATAATTTACGGTGAATGGGCAAAGATGCAAGCCATACTTGGCAGATACAATACTAGAGGGAGCGAGTTGTCTCGTCCTCGTCGATGCACTATCACCATGAACCACTTCAAAGTCAAGCTAATGACTATAAACAAGCGCCCTTAGGACGCATTCCCAAGAAGAAAAACCCACTTTGTCAAGTAAATAAACATTTTTTATTCTAATTTTCAATATTATAAGCATAAGTATCTATTATAAGTTTTGTGATTTTGGTTTATAGGGGTGTGATGATGAACGGATCATCAACCAAACGGATTCCCGACAAGATTATAGCACTTTCCTCAATTTTTAAAATGTTGGGCAAGTTGTTGAGAAATGAAGAGAAAGGGGTGTAAGTTGCAAATATTTTATTACAACAGATGTTTTAGTAACTTATTTCTTTCATTGCCATTAGTTTTCTCTCTCTCTTAAACTCTTAGCAAGAAACAATCTCTCTCTTTTTCTAGAAGAAATCAAAATTTCCCACTACGATTTTTAAAAATTTGAACTTCATTTGCTAAGTCATTCTCTTGAATCGCTCAATGCATTTCTCTCTTAAGAACCTAAAGTATGTCTCTAATATTTAAATTCTGAAGAAATGTTGAAACTTTCTTAGATTCTTGGTTTCTTTAATTTTGGAGTTCTAATCTTGAAATAAGTTTTTTTTTATGGTTAGAATAGCTTAGAGAATGCATGAGAATAAGGATTCATGGCTTAGTTTAGAAGATTTGGTGCTCATTTGAAAGTTTTGAAAAACTGTGTTCTTGAAGTGTTCTTGAATATGAATAGTAATATTTTCAAATTTTCATGCATTTGAATGATTTGATGATCTCAAATGATAGCCTAAGGATTGATATGAAGTTCCCAAAAAGAATTTTGCAATTCCGTTGAGTAAAAACAAAGTTATGACCATTTTAATCCATGATTTTGGATTGGTGACGGGTTTGAGTTGCAAAGAATGTTCTTTGACATTTGAACCTTCTTGAATTCAACAATTTTGAGCCATAAAATTTTTGGAACTTACATTCTTTCAATGTAGGAATCAATTGATTGAACAAGCATAATCGCACCAAACACAAGAGGTAGAAAAGAAGCTCAAACTCGAAAAGGAAAGTCCAAACCAGCTTCTACCTCTAAGGGAGCTTCTACCTCTAAGGGAGCAACAAGTACAAGAAGAGCATCGATACCACCCTAAACCACTCCTCAAGGGCGGCCAATCGTTAAGCGCCCAGTCTCAAAGACACCTCCACCTCATCCGTTACGAATCAAAGATGCCACTTGGAATGAGGAGGAGAGGGAAGAAAGGAAATTCATTGAAGATATAAAATTCAAGCCTACAAAATTCATGGGGAAAAGGGTATTACAAGCTA
This sequence comes from Anastatica hierochuntica, assembly GCA_900406275.1. Taxonomy (NCBI): domain Eukaryota; kingdom Viridiplantae; phylum Streptophyta; class Magnoliopsida; order Brassicales; family Brassicaceae; genus Anastatica; species Anastatica hierochuntica. Next base: position 11,213 of record OVAN01012357.1, on the reverse strand, counting down.
TGGGGCTTTATGAAGAAGTATGCTATCTACTTGAAGGAATGAATCTCCAATGCTTGATTGACATGAGTGAACCCCTCTATGAGGAAGAGGTGAAGGATTTTCTTGCGACAATGAAGATTGTCTACAATTCACCATCACGGCCAAGGACAAAGTATGGGTATTTAAACTTCAAGATAAGGGACAAGGAATACTCAATGAGCATCTTTGAGGTTTGCCAGGCATATGATCTACCACAAGCGGAGGAAGTTACGTTCCATTATTTGAATGAAATCAACACTTTTTGGGACATCATAGTCGATGGACCATTCACTAATGCCAATCCCAAGTCTTCGAGAATAAGAAACTCGGTAATAAAATATGTTCAAAAGCGATTGGCCAACCCACTTTTTGCTAGAACCGTGATTTGCACGGTACACTAAAGCGAAATGCTTCTACTATTTCGAGGACTAAAGGAAGATTAGGAACAATGAAAGGAATATGTGGAAGATGATGATTTTGGTTTGAACATCAATATAGCGGTACTCTTCCTTAGACACTTGGAGAGCTTCCAAGGTAAATGGGTTAGGACAACGACACTTTGAACAATTCTATTTGGGAGTTTCCTAATGTTTTTATTCAAGAGAGCTCAAGTACCGTTAGGAGAACCAATCATGGTGAGAGATCCAATACTTCTTAGAGACCTCATAAATTGGCGTTTCATTTGAATCAACAAGACGACCAAGGAGATAGAGTACCTCTTCAACCAATTCAATACCGGAAAGAGGGTATATCGAAGTCTTCCTTGCGATGAGCTAACACACATAAGCTCATTGAACAATGTCATCTTCATGCATTCGGAGAGATAGGATGAAACGGAAGCTTCAAGTGAAATGAGGATGATAAGAGCTCATGGGGAGTAAAGTGCGGACGGTACCGCCGCCGCCCTAAGCACCACCACCAATCTAATTCCATTCGTTCCACAAACAAGGAGAGAAAGGGAACTCCTAAAGGCTATTTAAGAATAAAGGAGAGCAATTGAGGAAAAGGTGAACCGCGACATTGAAGACCTAAGAAGACAACTTATTGGGCGCATAGCCAACCGAGAAATGAGGAGTTAGGGAGTGGACATACGGAAGGAAGCATTGCTCAAGCAAACACCCCACTAGCTGCAGAATCTCTAATATCTTTGGCGGAGGTGAGAGAGCACATAATAAATGACCCCAACATGAAGAACTACAAGCGCATGAGGAAGAGGAGAGAATCCACTACACCAAGTTCACCCTAAAAGAAAGAGATACAACCTACAACAATTGTGAATACCATCTCATATTTTCGGTTTTAGTTATTTGTTTTGAAGGTGAATCTCACGGCTTGGAATTCACCAAGACGGTGAAATTTAAGTATGGAGGAGGAGCCTTGGAACTAATGCTTATTTTCATTTTGATTTTTTCCTTTTGCCATATTTGAGTCATGCATTGTAGATAGTTATGATTTATAAAAAACCAAAAAAATCGAAAAAATTTTAAAAGTATAAAATGATTTTTAATTTGTTTTCTAAAATTTGCATATAGTTTGCATCCATTTTTGAATACATAGGTGGTTAGAGCATATAAGATTGCATTTTTACATAGATAACCTTGCCTTGTAAGTTGACTTAGTCATGCTTACAGTTCAATGCCCTCATTAATACTATTATGATGCGTAAACCATTTAGAAATTTGGAAAATCCATTCTTTGAATTGGCTTTTCGAAGCTCTTTGTGAAAACTGAAGCATTTTGGATTTGAAACCTATCCATTTTGGATTCCATCTTAGTGAACCTAATTGAAATTAGTTTTTTTTGCTTATGGTCTTGAAGTACTCTTCCATGGTAAAACACTAAACACACGAGTTATGTTTTGACCTTATTATATCAATCTTCTTAACTCCAGTGGCTACTCTCATTTTAAGAGTAGTTACTCCATCTTGGAAACCCAAAACCTTTGTTTTTTAGACCTTCCTTATTGTTTGAATGCGAGGCCTCTTTTGGAAAATGCACACATGGGAAAAAGCTCGTGTATATTGAAGTTGAATGACAAAGTCTAGGTCTTCCTTAGAGTTAGCCTCATTTTAAGGTTAAATAGATTTTAGGAAGGGGTCTTTCAAATAATACATGGGTTTGGGAGTTGTTCTTGGTGAATCTAGTGTTAAAAGCTTGAGAAGATTGTTCTTAATATNTTTGGAAAATGCACACATGGGAAAAAGCTCGTGTATATTGAAGTTGAATGACAAAGTCTAGGTCTTCCTTAGAGTTAGCCTCATTTTAAGGTTAAATAGATTTTAGGAAGGGGTCTTTCAAATAATACATGGGTTTGGGAGTTGTTCTTGGTGAATCTAGTGTTAAAAGCTTGAGAAGATTGTTCTTAATATAGAAGTTATGCAAGCATAGTTGAGAAAATATAAGGGAAAGAGTATTTAAAGAAAAGAGTTAAAGAGATCCGAAGTCTTGTGAGTTCATAGCATAAGTCTCAAAGCTTAAGAATTGTTAAGAGAGTCACTAGTGAATTTTCAAGAAAAAGAAAAAATGATTCACAGTTTTTGGTTTAGTGATATCGGCTCCAATAAGAGAATATTAAAGAGAATTTCTAGAAGAACAAATGGTTTGTAGAATTATAAAAGGGTCTCTTAGCGCTAAGCAAAAATCGAAAAAAGGGAGTTGTTGATATCATTGGGAAATCCTGAAAATCTTACTAAGAAAGAGCATGTGGGGTTTCGATCTCTAGAACTTTAAGAAGGGAAACACATACGGGTAGTGTAGGTAATTAATGGGAACCGAGATTTGTAGCCTAGTGGAAGCAATAGCTTTGTATGCACAAGTTGTTCGGCTACTACCTTGATTTTGCCATATGTCTTGCGTTACTTGGTTTTGAGAGAAAACCACCATTAAAATTGAGTGAAACCTCCTTTAAACACTTCTTTAAACATCCATCCCCTGTTATTTCCAAGCCGAATGGATTGAGACTTCTTGGCCATAAGTAAAGACCGCATGCCATACACTTAATTTAATGTTAAGGGATAGGTGGATAAGATGGTATGTGGATATTTAATTTAGGTGCCTAGATATAGTTCTTGTGACGAGCATGGAAAAGTACATTGAGTATTGATGATGCACTATAATACTACCCTTTAGGACATTGGGGTGAAGGCATTTCTAGACAAACTTTGGCTTGGACTATCGTTTTCAAACCTCGCTTCCGGATTTGATCTTTGTTGTTTGCTTGAGGACAAGCAAAGGACATGTCCGGGGGAGTTGATGTGCATAGGTTTTTATGCATTTTAAAACTCATTTCTTTTATGGTTTAGATGCATTTAGGTTGTAAATATTGCATATAAGTCTTAGAATTCACAAGTTTAATTCTAGAGTCTAGTTTATGAGCATTTTGCATTTGCATATAATTAATTTTGCATTTGTAGGTACAACCTTTGGAAATCAATTTGAGAGCTTGAGATGATGGATTCTATAGGCTAAAAGAACCAAGAATCAAGGAGATTTAAAGGCTAGAAGCAATGGGAAAAGATGAGATCAAAAGAGGCCATCAAATGGAGAAGAAACAAGCCGCAAGCTGTCAAGGAGACATGGCATCGACCCAGGGGTCGATATTGGATCACCTTGGGTCGATGCTCCATTGCCTTGACAGCTTGCTGCCCAACTTAACCTGGAATCAACATAGGGGTCGATGCTGGCTCACCTTGGGTCGATGTTGGGTAGCGTTGACGAGAAAAGTAGCCTCCTTTCACCTATGAATACCCCTTTAACCTAGTTTTATGCATCCGACTCTTTTATAACTTTTCTCCTTCTTCAAGATTGTATTTTTTATGCTTTCTCTCTTGATATTTAAGATCAATAGTCTCTCTTTTTAAGTTTTTATCTTGGATCAAACATCTATCTTTATCTATGAAATCTATCTCTTTATCTTCATCTGTTTTCTTTTTCTTCTTCATGTTGTGTGAGTAATCTTTTTGATGGAACCAAGGAAGTTTAGATCTACTTAGATTAGGTTGTGATATGTTGTTAGGGATAGCTAGTCTTAGTTTTCCTAAGGATTTGGAGTGCTTAATGCTAGGTTTTAGAGTAGCTAACTAAGATCTTGATATGTATGCAATTTTTGCCCGAAAGGTGTTTGATGAAATGCCTAGGAGAACCAAATACTTGCTATTTCAATCTATCCAATGAGAGTTCTTTGCTAGATTGATTAGTGACTATAAGTGCTTGCTCTTAATAGTTCCTAATCGATTTATCTTTCGCAACAAACGAGAGTTTAGCGAACATCTACTACTCACGAATCACACTCGTAATAACCGGATATCGAGAAGTTACTTGCATCAAACATGTTAGGATCTTTGTCCACCGCCTCCTCTTCGCCCCGCGTAGTAGTTTCGACTTCCTCCAAGTCAGGAGAGACGGGAATCGGAGCTCACCGCACCCAAATCCTCTTTTCGATCGGAGGGATCGAAGACTCCATGTTCTCGCAATTCTTCATATGAAAAGACACTTGTCCATCTCAGTTCAATAGGAGTAATCGGGAAATTGGGTGCGCCACAAAGCACCCACGGAACCACGACACTCGCAATACTCCTCGAAGGACTGGTGCACGTGCTTGAACTGGTTAAAGTCGACCCAAATCTGGGCCGGGACGATCAGCGACAACCAAGGCAACCTCGCGCTTTCCACGTCTGTAGGCACAACAAACCTAAGACGCTTAATTCAGCATCAACTTCTTCTCACGGAAGGAAGCCGCTTTGACCTCTCTCTACAAGCGGGAGTTCTCCTCCTCGAGGGTCTCGGCCTCGAGCCGAGCCGTCGACACCTCTAAGCCGCTCCCCCTGAGGGCCTCATCCATCACATGGAGACCCTACAAAAAGGGGTCCTTTAAAAAATAAAAGGCAAAATCTTATGAATAAACGAAGTCACATCATATGGTCGAAAACTGACCCCCATGCATACTATTACCGAGTTGCAATTTGCTTTGATGGGACGTCGAAAGAGGCGAGGAAGGCGTCGAATTCTGACCCATCTCCGAAAGGCGGCAGTGAAGGTTAACTTGTACCGTTTTCGTCTCCACCTAGGAGATCATGGTACCACGCTTCTACAGATGACCCCTCTTGTCGTCGGCAACGCTGCCCCCATCGACGGTAGCGTGTTCGTTCCTAGGAGACCTCTCCCTCTTCTTATCGGGAGGCATCTCGAATGGGTTAAATCCGTTCATTTCCGTTTCCAACTCCTCTTCCGTGACCGTGTGGCGTCAAGCTCAAGTATTGTGATACTTAACCATGGTACGAACTCGTTGCGGGGAAAAGTAACCCCAATGGAATGGACTGCCTCGAAGAAGGTGTTGCGAATAAAAGAGAATGAACAACGAAGATTTAAATTTATAAGCATGTTTCCTAACAATAACACATTTCGCAAGTGCACAGATATGTCATTGTAGTACTTGGGGGTCGAACCACAAGGAGCAACTTACTTAGCTAGATGGATTTAAGTATTGGGAATACACACTCAAGTCTAATCTAAGCAAATAGCAAAGGTTGGGGTTTGTTCTGGGTTTTCTAGTAATCTATAAACAAAAGCAAAGAAAGAAACTCAATTAAAGGCAATAAACTTAAATAAAGGAAGCAAACAAAAATTTAAAGCTGCAAACTTGAAATAACTATAAACTAAGATGATGAACCAAGGGATTTTTTACTGCATCCACTTAGAAAGATTGTAATAGTGATGTTAGATCAAGCTATTGACCACAAATCTATGACCAAAGGAAATACTAGCCAAATCCACTCTCATGGCAAGAGGCCATTTCCTTATCAATCGCATTCGCTCAACTCTCGTTTGTTACAAGTGATAAATTGGTAAGGAATAATTAAGAGCAAGCCCATATAGTCACCGATAATTCTAGCAAACAACTCTCATTTGCTAGATTGAAATAACAAGTAATTCGTTCTCCTAGACATTTCATCTAACACCTCTCAGGCGAGAACTGTATACAAGTATAAATCTTTGTTAGCTACTCTAAAACCTAGCATAAAGCAAACAAAATCCTTTGGAAACCTAATATTAGCTATCCCTAACACCATATTACAACCTAATCTAAGTAGATTCAACACCCATGGATCCATCAAAAGTGACTACTCAAACATGTTCAAAAGAAAGAGAAAAGATGAAGAGAAAGATAAAGATAGATGATTGATCCAAGAAAAAAACTTAAAAAGAGAGACTCTTGATCTTAAATATGAAGTTATAAAAGTTATAAAAGTTATAAAAGTCTTGATCTTTATAAAATCATAAAAACACAATCTTAAGGTAGGATAACAGTTATAAAAGTCTTGGATACATAAAACTAGGTTAAAGGGGTATTTATAGGTGAAAGGAGGTTACTTTTCTGGTCAAGGTAGGCTATTGTCGCCCCAAGGTAGGCTGCTGTCAACCTGGGGGTTCATAGTAGCTTACCTTGGGTAGCAAGGACGCCAACCGAAGCCATTGTCGACCTAAGGTGGGCTATTGTCGACCTCAGGGTCGACGGTAGCTCACCTAGACATCTTATGGCTCCTTTCTTCTCCATTTGTTAGCCTCTTTTGATCCCATCTTCTCCCATTGCTTCTAGCCTTTTAATCCCTGTGATTCTTTGTCGTTTTAGCCTCTAGAATCCATCATCTCAAGCTCTCACATGGATATCCAAAGGTTTTACCTACAAATCTAAAGAAAATGATATGCAAATACAAAATAATCCTAAACTAGACTCTAGACTCAAACCTATGGATTCTAAGAATTTAATGCAATATTTACAACCAAAATGAGGATGAAACTAAGCTAAAATGCATCAAAATATGCATGAAAATATGTACACATCAACACCCCCGGACTTGCCTTTTGCTTGTCCTGAAGAAAACAACAAAGATCAAATCTGGAAGCGAGGTTTGAAAACGAGATTCCAAGCCAAAGAATGTCTAGAAATGCCTTCAACCCAATGTCCTAAAGAGTAGTGTTATAATGCATAAATCACGAATACTCAATGTACTTCGCCATACTTGCCACAAGAGCTATCTCTAGGCACCTAAGTTACATATCCACATACCATCTTATCCACCTATCCCTTAACATATAATTAACCTTATGGCGTGCGGTCTTTACTTATGGGCAAGAAGTCTCAATCCATTTGCCTTGGACATAAAAGGAGATGGATATTTAAAGAAGTGTTTGAAGGAATTTTCACTCAATTTTGTGGTTATTTTCTCTCTAAAACAAGTACTGCAAGACATATGGCAAAATCAAGGTAGTAGCCGACCAACTTATGCATACAAAGCTATGGCTTCCACTAGGCTACGAATCCCAATTCCCATTAATTACCTACACTACCCGGGTGAGTTTCCCTTCTTAAATCTCTAGAGATCGAAACCTCAGATGCTCTTTCTTAGCATGATTCTCAAGATATTTTAATGAGATCAAAAACTCCTTCTTTTGTTCTTTGCTTAGCACTAAGAGACCCTTTTATTATTCAATCAAACCATTTGTTCTTCTAGCAATTCTCGTTAATATTATCTTTAAATTGGAGCCACTATCACTAAATAAAAAACCTAGATTAATTTTTTTCTTTCTTGACAATTCACTAGTGACTCTCTTAACAATTCTCAATCCTTGAGACTTATGCTCAGAACTTACAAGACTTTGGATCTCTTAGATTCTTTACCTTAAATACTCTTTCGCTTATATTCTCTCAACTATGCTTGCATAACTTCACAATTAAGAAAAATCTTCTCAAGCTTTTAACACTAAACTGACCAAGAACAACTCCCAAACCCATGTATATATTGAAAGATCCCTTCCTAAAATCTAGTTAACCTTAAAATGAACCTTGGATTTGATAATCCCCTTCCGATTTTTGTTCCCAAAAGAGAGACAACATTTTCAAGGTCCTTTTTAGGCGTTGATTTCGTTGTGACATTCTTTGACCCCAACAGTTAGCCTCCGAGTTCGCAAGAATCATTGGAGTATTCATGTGATGTTTAAGGCACGTTAGGTAAGTTAAGCAGAATTGATGTCTAAAAAGTCAAAGGATGAATAGTAAGTTTCCTATTCTATAAATATGAGGAGTAACTTTCCAAATCTTTCACTTGCTCATCTTCACAAGAAGTTTTCTTAAAGGTAGAAAATTCCTTATCTTTTCCATCTCTCTCTTCTCTTCTTTTGTTACGGTTTCGAATCCCCGAGTTTCCGTAAATGCTTCACCGTCGATTTTTGCCCCCGAAAGTCTATGAATTCGGGAGGACGACACCATACCGAAAATTGTGTTCTTCCCACACTCGATCGATCCCGGGGAAGTGAGGGAGTATTTGCGTGTCACGTGTGTTATCGAACATCCACCGCCCGACTCATTGTGTCCGACGAGACCAACCTTTAAAAGGGATGAAGACAGGCCGAATGGATGTCAGGACTCTTTTCTCGCAACCATCCGAAATTTCCGCCATGTTCCGGAGGGGGTGGAGTTTTGGATGCCGAAGGATGGAGAGGAGGCCAATTCTCCGCCTCGCGGTTTCTTTACATGCTACGAGGCACACTTGCTATTTTGTTGACTATGTTTACCCTACCAGGGATCATAGTTTAATTTTTAGATCATTACGTCTTATCGATCAACTAGCTTTCGCCCGCCGATCTCCAACACCTCGTCGGAATTTTAGTTTTAAGTTACGAAAGAGGGATGGATCTGAGCATCGACTATCTATTAGATTTTTTGTATCTAAGGACCATGGGTCTACCGCTTCGATACTGTCTCAAGCCGATGAAGAATATTTCGGTGATCCGATCGTTTATGTCAAACTTCAATAGTTGGAACGAGCGATATTTCTTCGTTAGTTTTAGATAGCGCCTCTTTCGAGGACAAATACGTTTCTTGCTTTAGGCGTATATGGGGTTCCTCGCGTATCGTTTTTTGGATACTCTGATCTTTTTTCTTTTCGTTTGCTGATATCTTACCGTTCTTTTTTTTGCAGTCATCGATCCCCTTCTCCCGTATCCAGAAGATCTATTCGTCGTTAGGTACCATCTTCGAGGTGGTCCGTTCCAGTGGGGTTACTTTTCCTCACAACGAGTTCGCAACGCTGTAGAGTATCACAAGACTCGAGCTTGGCCTCACACGGTCAAGAAAGAGGAGTTAGAACTGAACATGGAAGGCTTTACTCCGTACGAGCTGCCTCCTGATAAGGAGAGGGAGAGGTCTCCCAACAATGAGTGCGCTTCCATTGACGAGGGAAGTGTTGCCAACGACACGAGGGGGTCGTCTGAGGGGGCGTTGTAATAACCCTGTTTAGTAGTAAAAATGCAAGTTGAGCCGCACCAGAGAAGCCAAAAATTTTAAGTTGGAATTATGGAAAAGTAACGGCACGGGAGGAGTCCTTAGGGAATTTAGTGGAATGGAAATGTCGGCGGATCATCTTAAAAAGCCCTAGATGACCGGGAAATTAAGTCGAGAACTTATTCCTAGGCGATTGAAAGGTAAATTGGTCTTAGGAATAAATGGTAAGGATATTACCCAGAGAAAAATAGGTTTTTCTCGGAGAAATATTTTTCCCGACTGTTCGGACAATGCCCGTCACGTTGGGATCTGAGAAACGAACGTCCCAATATGTTCTGATCCGATCGGGCACTGTCTGGAACGTTCGGATACGTTCAAGACAGTGTAAGGCACGTCCGAACATGGTCCAAACAGTGTGCCTGCGTGCCTGGTTCACCACCTTGCCTGTCCGCTTCGTGCCTTAGACCTTATAAATACCATTGGACCACGCCTTAGTCTCCCCCATCCGAAAACCAAACCATAGCACACGGAGAAAACCTTCCCGAACGCAAAAATCCTTTCCCGACCGTAGCCGATTACTGTCTGATCGTGGCAGAATTTGTCCCGACCATAGAAAAACCTTTACGAACAGGAATTTCTCAGGTAATAGTTTCCAGCCTTAGTTTTTCCTTAGTATTTTCGTAGCCTAAGTGTGCAATTAGGTTCTGATCCCATATCCGACTAACGGAACATGGGGAATCCTTTTCTATTGATCTAAACAACAAGTTTAGAGGTCCGAAACTCTGCCAAAATTTCCGTAGGAGCAGAACCCTTCCCGGAACCAAATCCGACCGCTTTAACCGAACCCTAAGGTGAGTCTCGATTAAGGTTTTGTGTTGATTATGCGATTAGCGCCTACAAAACAAGAGTATTGTGTGCAGCATGTTGATTGATTGCATGATGTGGTGTGATATTCGTTGATTTTGTGATGCATGCATGCTGTGAATGATATTGGATTATATCGTCCAGGCTTCGGCTCGGAGGGTATAACATTTTAGTATATGTGTAGAAATTGATTCATGTTTATGGCGTTATATTGTCCGAACCTTGTTCGGGAAATATGACTTGTATGTCCCGGGTTCACTTAGTGAATCCGGATTTGATTGCGAACGGGTTCGCTTGGTGAGGAACCCGTAGTGTGAGTCTGGCACTCGGGTGAAGTGCCGGAAGAGTCATTGGTATCCATCTAGAGGCCATAACTTTTCGGGGTCATACCAAAATTAGTTCCGACAAGTTATGTTGAGCACGGTGATAAGGCTAGCAATCCTCAACCGGTACGGGCAGGCCGCATGACGATACGGCAAGTATCCGGGCTATTGGCTTTGTAGGCTTTGTGTCTAGAGTCAAGAAGCGCAAGAAGGGATTTGGATTGAGAGGTGGAATTACCAATGGCAAGGGGCAAGCCTCGACGATCCACCGGGATCAACCTCCCATATAGGGTGGATGTGTGTTGCATTACATGATAATTGTTGATTGTTTTCGTGTTGCAATACATGTTTTTTGTTTGAATTGCTTTATGCATGATGATGTTTGTTGCATGTGGGAATTGAGGGTAAAAAGTAACCGAACTCACTGAGCAAAATAGTTTCTCATTAGACTCTTCGCTTTGCAAATAACCCTAGTGGGGTAAGTGGGACTTGAAGAAGCAACAATTGCTAGTGTAGATTCGTTGCCTTTTGCAAAGACAAAGTACGTTTGTAATAAGTAGTTTTGCTTACAATATCGGCCAAACTATATGTGTTTGTATGGTTTGAACCTAATGAAGTATATAAAGTACGTTTTATAAAGAAATTGTGAGTTTCATATGGTACTAGTCCTTGTCCAGGATTGATGAGGCTAGATTTCGCTAGTGATTAACTTCAAGTTTTAAATTTAT
>OVAN01012356.1:0-13828 GCA_900406275.1 Anastatica hierochuntica | reverse complement strand
AATGTAAAATTTCTTTTCCTTTTAAGTGTATTTCTGTAAATTAATCTTTAGGGTTTGATGGAATTAGAACATTTTATCTAGTTTAGCTTTAGATTATAGTGTATAGGTTTAGAATTTAGGGTTTGGGGTATAACATTTTATATAGTTTAGGGTATAGAGTTAAATATTTAGAGTTCAGGGCATAGAGTGTAGAGTAAAGGGTTTAGAGTATATGGTATAGGGTTTAGGGTATAGTATTTTATAACCTATATTAGCATTTTTAAAACGCTGTCATAGACTATTGAATTTAGCCAAAACGAAAAAAATAATTAGTTTATGACGCTTAAAGCTCCAAAACTAAAATTTTAATTCCCGCTTAAGTAAATAGTTTTATAGCGTTTTAGAAATGCTATAATAGATGAAATATTTTCGCGGGAAAATAAATTGCCAAAGTTTTCCCCGCCTATAATGCAAGTCACGCCCCAAGTGGGAAATTTAGTTCCCGCTCAATGAAATTTATTGTTAGCGTTTTTAAAGTGTTATAATAGAGTAGTGCATATCTATGATAGCAGTTTGAAAAATCGTGTTATCCTCATGTGGTATCAATGTTCATATTTCTTGTAATAAAGGTTAAACTCCCTCTTATTGCCTATCTAAACATGAATGTGATAGTGATCAACAAGTCCTTCTAACCATATAACACATAGGTAACATCCACTCTCATGAGCCCAAGTGAAAAACATAGATCTTGTTCTCTCAAGTATTTCATCGAACACTTTCTAAGCGTCAAAGAGCAAGCAATGAACTTTGAAGAACTAAACAAGATCTAGTAGGAATCTATCCAAAATCTAGCCTAATCATCCATCACAAACCTAGATCTAACCCTAGCCTACTACATCTCAAGATCCTTGAAGGATCTACTCACTAAGATCCAAGAAAAGCTAAAGACAAGGGTTTGGTCTTTGAGCTTCGATGCCCTTAGATTTAGATATATAAGAAAGAGATGAAGAAGAGAAACACAAATCTAAATAAAAGAAACCAAAATATTTATTGCAAGTCTTTAGATCTTGATAAGTATCAGAGAGAACAAGAAAAATTGTAAACAAGTTCAAAGGTTTGTTCTTGAAACATATGGGAGGCTATTTATACTAAAGGAAGGAAGAGAAGTTGCCCTAAAATAAAATTTTCTCGTTTGTGCATGCCACTATTGATCTTGTGCATGAGCCTATCGACCATGTTGGTCGATAGTGGCATGCACTTGGCAGCCAGCTTTCCAATGCATGTGGCTATCGATCCTACGCATGCCACGATCGACCATCATGGTCAATAACCGCATGCATTTGGAGTCTAAGGCTTCTTATTTGGTCCCTTTTTATCTCTATTGCCTCCACCTTTTCCAAATGCATTAAGCACTTCATTCCCATGATTTCTTAGCTCCATAACCACCTTGAATCCTACTCTTAAGCCTCCATTAAGCCACTCCAAAAGTAGAACCTACAAATGCAAGAAAATGTATGCATATGCAACTAACTTTAAAACTAGACTCTATATTCAAACTATATGGATTCTAAGACTACATTGCAATATATACAACCTAAAAGTTGATGAAACTAAGCTAAAATGCATCTAAATATGCATGTAACTATGTACACATCATATGGCCTGGAGAAGTATCTTCTGTAGAGTCTCCCTTGATCAAACAGTAGTGCGATGCTTCTCTTTTGATCTTTCTGCCTTTGTTTCTTATGTTTGGCAGTGTATTATCTTTAAGGTAGGAGATGATTGGTCTAATCCAGTACTCGGTTTCCTTGATGTTGGATAGACGGAGTGTTTCTACGTCTTCATCTATGGTTGGCCACTGTAATACGAGCAAGGGGTTGCTGATTGGAGTTGTGGTTCTCAAGGCGAAAGCCAGGTTTGCCTCGGCGTCAGCATGCGAGTTTTGTTCCTTTGGGATTTCCTTAAGCTTGCATGCTTGAAATGATTTGATGAGTTTTTTGGCTATGGCAAAGTATTTGGCCATGCTTACATCTTTTGCCTTGTAATCCTCTTGCGTCTGACTTATGATCAACTGGGAATCAATATATACCTTCAGGTTCTCTATTCCAAGGTCCTTTGCCAAGCGGAGCCTTGCGATTAGTGCTTCGTACTCGCTCTCATTATTGGTGGCTTTGAAATTACATCTCACTACTCTAGAGGCAGCTTCTCCACTTGGAGATACAAGCACGAGGCCCACTCTAGCTCACCTCACATTGCTTGATTTGTCCACCTAAAGTTTCCATTCTCCTACGCCCTTTTTCTCTAGCTAGATTCTTATCTCTTCTTCTATCTCGGGTGTCATCGATGGAGAGAACTCTGCCATGAAGTCAGCTTGGACTTGAGATTTCACGTCATGTTCTCCTAGCTCTACTGCCCACTTTGCTAGCAAGGTTTAACTTCTCCAGATTATTGTAGCAACTTGCTAACGTAGTAGACCGACTTTTGCTTGCTTTCCACTTCCCTGATCAGGTAGGCACTTGCAACATGTTTGGAGACGGCCAAGCATAGTAGTAGGGGTTCTCTGTCCTAGGGCTTGGAGAGGAGAGGCGGCGTGGTAAGGTACACTTTGAGCTTAAGCAGGGTGTGTTCGCACTTTTGGTACCATTCAAACTTCTTGGTGTCTTTGAGAACTTCGACGAATGCATGAGACTTATCGTAAGGTCTTGAAATGAATCTACTCAGGGCTGCCATCCTTCCTGTCGGCTTTTGGACATCTTTTGGAGTTTAAGGAGAGGGAATAACATGAATTGCTATGATTTTCTCTGGGTTCGCCTCTATTCCTCGGTACGTTACTATGTACCCCAAGAACTTCTCAGAGCTTATCTAGAAGGAGCACTTGGAGGGTTTGGGCTTCATATTGTATTTTCTAAGCGTTAAGAAAGCTTGCTGTAACTAGGCAATGTGGTCTTATGCTTCTAGGAATCCCAGTATGTCGTCTATGTAAACTTCCATAGTTTTTCCAAGTTGATCCGCAAAAATCCTCTTGACTAGCCTGTGGTACGTGGATCTGACGTTTTTCAACCCAAAGGGCAACACCTTCTAGCAATATATTCCTCGCAAGGTCATCAAGGAAGTTTTCTCCTGATCGTCTAGGTTGTATGAGGATCTGATCGTACCACAAGTCGTAGCGTCTACTAGCTTGTTTATGTGCGACAGAGGGAATGCATCCTTCGGGCAGGGCTTATTTAAGTCCATGAAGTCTATTCAAACCCTCCACTTGCCGTTTTTATGTCTGACCACAATGACGTTTACTAGCTACTATGGATATTGGACCTCTCGGATCAACCCAACCGCAAGTAGATTTTTGACTTTGTCGTTGATGGTAAAGTAAATTTCCAGCGCAAATTTCCTCCTTTTCTGTTTAACTGAGGGATGATTCGGGTGTACCTGCAACATGTGCACTATGACATCTAGGTCTATGCCTGGCATATCCATGCGAGACTAGGCAAAGCAATTGGAGTTGGATCTTAAGAAGTCGAATAGTCTTTCTCGTACTCCTTCTTGAAGGGCCGATCCTATCTTGAGACTCTTCTCCGGGTTCCCGAGTACCAAGGGTACCTCGTCTAGTTGTTCCAACTCGTGCTGCTCAGTATGCTTGGGCAGAGGTAGTTTTTGTAATTACTATAAGGGGGTCGTCTTTCCTTTTAGGGAAGTCAGATAGTACGATATTGCATTCTCTTGATCTCCTTTGATCTCTTTGATTCCTCCAGCTCTTGGGAAATTTAGAACTTGATGCAAAGTAGAATGCACGGCACCCATCTCGTGTACCCACAGTCTTCCCATTATTATATTATAAGCAGACGTGCAGTTTACCATGGAGAATCTGGTAGAGAGGTTTACTCCTCCTTCATAGATGGGAAGTAAAACTTATCTGGTTGTCTGTTTGACTTCTTCACTGATGCCTACCAGCGGGGTGGCTTTCTTGGTTAGGGATTGATGGGTTAAACTAATGTTAGAGTACGCCCCAAGAAGAGTACGTTAGTGGAGCTTCCACTGTCAATGAGTACTCTCTTCAGAAAAAAATGTCCTTCGTTAGGGAAATAACCAGGGCATCGTGGTAAGGAGTTATAACCATGTCTTGCTCTTATGCGGTGAAGCTAATTATTTCCTTCTCGTGGCTCTATCGCTAGGCTGCCTCGGTGTCTACATTACTTTTAGTAGTTCTCGTGCTCTTTTTTGCCGTTGCATGGGAGATCCTGCTGTTCTCTGACCCTCCTAATATCATATTTATAACCGGATAGTGTCTCGGGGTGAGTCTTGGCCCTTCCACTTTTTTTAGCAGTTCGTTGACTTCCATTTTGAGGGATATGTAGACATGCGTTCTAGGATCGTGGTCATTATGGAAGTCACACCACTTATTAGTGTTCCTATGATTCTCGTATGACTTCATCTTCTTGGGCCACTAGACCTGGGTTCCAGTATATTTCAAGACTCCTACTAGCTCTCCTCTGGATATCGTTAGGTTAGACATATCTAGCCCGATGGTCACTGCAAATCTATCATTATTTCATCTACTCAGAGGTGGATGCCCGTTCTTAGCCCCTCTGCCTCCATCTTCTCTGGGGGACTTCTTATAGGGCTTATCGTCTCGAACAACTTTTTTGATTTGAATGACCGTGGACTCTGTCCTAGAATCGTAGTTTTACCTAGAGACAATGTCCTCTTCCCACTTTATTTAAGTGTGGGCCCGAGAGAGTACGTCCTCCGTTGTTCTGCATGAGAATTTATTCAGATCCTTGTATAGGTCCCCGTCTTCGTGCACTCCCTACCTGAAGACTGAGATTGCAGCCATTATGTTTTAATTTGATACAACCACTATCTCCTGGTTGAAGCGTTGAACGTAGTTTTGCTAGGGTTCCACTTTGCATTGTTTGATCTTGTAGAGGTCTTCGGTGGACTTTGGGGTAACCCTGCTGCTGGCAAATTTTTTTTTGAACAAGTCAGTTAGTACAACAGGGTGGTCCCGGTGAGGCCTGATCCAAATCCCCTACACATGGCGGCTTCTCTCAGCTCCTTTTAAATTGTGACGGTCAACATCTTTTGTCTGTATTGCGCAATATGATTGTCTGGGTCTATGGTTCCATCACATGGCTTTACGACTGGGAACGAAAACTTCCTGGCCATGTCGATGAGCGTGATCTCTTCTATGAAGGGAGTGTCTCTGTAAGAGCGTAAGGCACTTCTTCTTAGAGGAGGTGCAACTCCTGGAAGGCGTTGCTTCATGGAATTAATAGCCTCAAACTTGTTGGAGAACATCAACTCTACGCGTCTGACCTCGTTGGGCTGCAGGGTCGGGTTCGTAACCTGTCGACCCTGCAACTCTGTTTGGTCATCTAGCCCTCGTAAATGATCTTGGTTCATCGGATTGCCTCCAGTAGCCGAATTTTCTTCCTCGCCCTGGTTATCCATGGGTGGGTACGAGTACCTTAAACATTTGCATCGCCGCCTGGTTAGCCGTTAAGGCGGAGTTTGCTTCCCTCAAGGTTTCACTCTCAAACTCAAGATGTTGAAGGCGTTTTGCATCTTCTTGGAGCTTCTTTGTACAAGCTTACATCTGTTGCTTGAAGCATTAGAGCTCTGCAGCCATGTTTGCGTCGCGTCTGATGGGCGTTTGATCACTTCTGAGGTGTTCCATCTCTCGGATTAATTTTGGTAAAGTTTCTAGTTAAGACCTCATCTCGTCGTAGCTTGAGTTAACTAGTACTGGCATTACGATTGTGCTGTCGGAGTTATCTCCAACAATCGTCACGTATCTTTGATTGTATGCTCCCCTCCTTTTGTAGTGCCTAACTATTATGGATGTTTTTGGGGTGTTGTTTGGAAACAGTACGAAAGCAAGAAATAAAGATAAAAGCAAAGAGAAATTGAGAAATACGTCCATATTGATGAAGAGCAGCATGGTACAATGCGATTTGGGTGCTGGAACCCTTATTTTTGGCTTACGGACTGTCATACTGCTTCCAGACCCAGGGGATTTCCGAAGGTCCAAAATACTCCAAACTTTGGCCAGATAGGCCTCATACATGGTTATCTCGTCTTAGGCACAAGAAGAGGCATACTCCTCATCCCCCGCAGCCTTGAGGATCATGTCCTCTAGCACAAAATATTGTCGCCTCAGATCCCTAATGCTCATCTTCCCCAATCGTGAAGAAGGGACCAATTTTTAAAATGGAGGGAGCAGGAAAAGAACTGATTGGGATCAGAGTTTTCCCCAGATCCTGAAAACTATCCGACAATGCGTCAGACTCGGAGGAAGTTTATTCCCTCAACAAGCGCTTATTAGGAACCCTAGCTCCTACGGAGGAAGAAGCTACGAGAGAAAAAGATGAAGGTTCCTAGGAATCTATGAAACCCTAAAGGCCTAGCAGAAGGTGTAAAATCCTAGTTAAAATCGAAAAGAGGAAAATAGATCAGATTATACGTAAGTATAGAAGACGAAAGAGCTGGGTTTGTGAGACGAATTCGCTGGGAAAAGGCTGGAAGAGAGGAGGATGAGCTAAAGAAATTTGAAGATAAATGGAGATGAAGAAAAAAAATCTAAAGAAAAAGGTTAAGTATCGAGAAGTGAAAGAAGAAGAAAGGAAAGAAGATTACACGCCATGATTAGGCGCAGATCTTAAAAACTCTCTCCATTTCTTTTGAAATCTATGAAATCTTATCCAACAACCACGATCGCCCAACTGTTAGCGGAGCGGATCTTGCAAGAGTTTCAAAGAATCTACGAATCAAAACCCAAACAGCGAAGGCACCACGCTAGAATTCATAAATAAAATTCTAAGAACCCGAGAGAAAAGAAAGTATAGTCACTACATCCTACTAAAATACAAGGGGAACAATTTATTCCCCAAGTTTGGATCGAACCTAGGCAATAAAGGGCAAACTATTGGAAGTACTTGCGACCTTGGGAAATCCCTTGTTTGGTAGCAGTATGACATGCCTCGAGCCAAAAGCAGGGGAATGCGGACAAGAGCAGGATGCCGGGTGTATTCCCTTGGGAAGGAAGCTGGACGAATATTCCACCCACTACAAGAAACTGCATAAATTGTGAGGAACGTTTTACTAGCAAGTTCCTTGCAAATCACGATTTGCGAGGAATTTGCGA
Organism: Anastatica hierochuntica; assembly: GCA_900406275.1. NCBI lineage: Eukaryota > Viridiplantae > Streptophyta > Magnoliopsida > Brassicales > Brassicaceae > Anastatica > Anastatica hierochuntica. Next base: position 6,708 of record OVAN01012356.1, on the reverse strand, counting down.
GTAAATCTTTCCAGTCGCAAACGGCTTCTCGCAAATGAATCTTACTCAAAGTTTACTCGCAAATTTGCGAGTACCATATATACTCGCTAGTTCCTCGCAAATTTGCGAGTAATTTGCGGCTGTATATTTGCGAGTAAACTACAATTACAAAACAGAAGCAAAATATTGCGAGGAACCATTTTTCTACCTAATTTTGCTAGGAATTTGCGAGTGAGCACTCGCAATTTCCTAGCAAATTTATAACTTTTTGTAAAACAAAACTGAAATAAATAAATTATTAAAATTAAATATTTTATAAATTAAAAAGTAATTAAAAAAGATCCAAAATATTTTAAAACGTTTACAAAACAAAAATAAAATAAAACCTAAATCTAATATTGGTTCTGCGGCTGCTCATGCTGCTGGTCCTGCTGTTCCTGCTGCTACTACTACTGCTGCTGAAACCATATAGCGAATCCAGGGTCCATGGTCGACATATAACTAAACATCATCGAATAAGTCTCCATCTGCTTTTTGACGGCGGAAAACTCATTATGCGTCCCCGCTAACACAGACTTCGTATACTGCAGCTCCTCCTGAAGCTGGGACTAGGTGCCGCAGATAGGAATCTGAACACTGGACGCAGCTGAAGACGCCTCCGACTGAAGGGAACCAACGCCAAAGATTCGGCTTTTCGACCGCGGAGCAGTCTACAAAATTAAAGAAATAAAGAAAATGTTATTATGAAAAAAAAATTGTTCGTATTATATTTTATTAAATATTAGAAAACTACTAACCTGGGCGAAAATTTTGTTCTTGTCGAACTGCGACAGACCCGTGGATTGGACCGAGCTATCCGGGTTGTCCATCGACATCTCAATCTCGGCAGCATCAATCTTCATGTGACCTCGTTGTAGAGGCGCTCGGACTTCGCATCGACCCATGTCTGGTCGGTCCTCTGCTTCTTCTCTTGTAGAACAGCCAAGAAATCGACTGTCACGGATTGCGTAGCCTCGACCTATTTTTTCAAATTCATTAATTAAAACTACCTTTAAAAAATTAATAGTTAAGTACTAATTAATATACTAATTATTAATTATACTAATTAGGTAATATACTAATTGACCTCTGAGATCCGTGTTGATACGTATGAAATGTATAACCACGGGTTAAATACATCGGTGTCGTGACTATCATGGAATAGGCCCCTGAACCAGTTTGTGGAACCAAAGTGGAAACGGAACATCTCCATATCCATTGTTCACCTGAAATGATTATTTAAAATGTTAGTGTGTGTGTATATATATATATATATATATATATATATATACATATATGTGTGTGTGTGTGTGTGTAAAACAGTGAAATTGTTTTAAATACTTACATAGAATTGCATCCACTTAGCAAAATCTCTTTCCTTATACTTTTCGAACTCTTTCTCGGAGAAATTGGGATAAGATGCACGAATTTGTGTATCGAATAAGCTGTAATAATAAATGTGTTTCTATGTGAGTATATTGTAGATATATTGCTAATATTAATTAAATATAACCACTTTAATTACATCTCTACCTCTCAAATGGATGCACGAAATCATAATTACGTAAAATATACGTGTGGGCACTGTGACAGTATGCAAAATCTTCCCACCAAACTTCCTTCAGCTTTCCTGCAAGTCGCCCAATTTGTAAGAAGATGTCAGGCACATCTGGAGCATTATACGTAGGTGCTACGCCGCCATCATCATTTCGCCGAGGTCTATTTTTCTTGGTTAGAACATTTGGACTGAAGTAATACTTAGTAAAGTGAGAAGTTTCCTCAGTCAAACTTCTGGCAACGATCGAACCCTCGACTCTTGCAAGGTCTTTAACTTTCTTTTTAAGGTATTCCATAAATCGCTCGAACGGGTACATCCATATGAAATGCACAGGACTAGCAAGTGATGCTTTGTGGGGGAGGTGCACCGAGAGATTCTCCATAACATCGAAGAATGAGGGGAAAATTTTTTTTTCCATGTTGCAAAGCAGCAATGGAATATTACTTTCCAACTTCGCTATACCATCCTCAGTCAATGTCCGACTGCATAAGTCGTGGAAAAATAGTTCAATGCCTAAAAAGCACATAATAATGAGTTATTATATATTTGTATACTTAACATATACATCGAAATTATATTGATTCAATCAATGTTTGCTTACTTACCCGCTATAGCTTCTTGAGCATATTGCGAAAGCAACTCTCGAAGGACAAAAGGTAAGAGCCACTGCATAAATACATGGCTCTCGTGGCTTTTCATGCCTGAAAATTTGTGTCCCTGTTCAACGCACCTAGAGAAATTTGAAACATATCCATCGAGAAATTTCATTGAAGATTATGCCCAGTCGAATAAAGCTCTCTTCGCTGCATCAGTTAATCGGAAGCTAGGTACTGGTAATTTTTCATCTTGTGTAATATGTAGCTCGTTTCTTGCACAAATGTCAACTAAGTCACGTCTAGACTTTAAATTGTATTTCGTCTTACCCTGCACATTCAGAAGCTTATGCATGATATTGTCAAAAAAGTTTTTCTCGATGTGCATGACATCCAGATTGTGCCGAACCAATTGATCATTCCAGTATGGAAGCTCCCTAAAAATGCTTTTTATGTCAATTGTGACTTTCCAAATATCCATCAGGCATGTTCGCTCTACTATGCCAATTTTCGCCATGCCTAACAGTTTCTTGATCGTCATAATATTTAATTTGCTGCAAAACATCAGCACCGGTCATATAAACTAGGGCATAAAGCTTCACGACTTTGTTCCTCGTGAACAATTTCTTGTTCCTCATGTATGGATGAGAGACTGGAAGAAATCGGCGATGACAATCAAACCAGCAAGATTTACGTCCATGCTTCAATTGAAATGCACATGATTGATGTGCACAATAAGGACATGATAACCTGCCATGAGTTGTCCAACCAGATAGCATACCGAATGCGGGAAAGTCACTTATGGTCCACATAAGGACCGCAAGCATCTTAAAAATTCGTTGTTGTGATTGGTGAAACATACGTACTCCTGCATACCATTAATATTGCAACTCATGGATAAGAGGTTGAATGAAAACGTCTAACGATTTCTTCGGGTGCTTAGATACAGGCACTAGAATGCTCATGAAAAAAAACTCCCTCTGCATGCACTGTTCCGGTGGGAGATTTTACGGTGTCAAGATGACAGGCCATAACGAGTAGTTTCTACAAGACATACCGAATGGACTAAACCCATCTGTACACAAACCAAGATACACATTTCTACACTCGTTAGCGAAATCAGTATATACCGTTTGAAAGTGTTTCCTTGCTTTCGCTTCAGACGGATGTCTAATCTCTCCATCTTCAGTTGTATGTTGTGCATGCCATCTCATGGCAGCCGCTGTCTTCTCTGAATGATATAGACGCTTCAGTCTGTCCGTGATTGACAAGTACCACATCCGCTGAAATGGTACACTCCTGCAACTTTTCATCATCTTTCCAAAATATCATGCAGTTGTCGAGGCATAGATCAATTATTTCAGATGGTAACCCAAGACTGTAAACCAATTTCCGAATTGCATAATAAGACTTAGTCGAGTTATTATCCACAGGCAAATACTCCTTAAATAAATCAACCCATGCATCCATGCATTTCTCAGGTAAGTTGTAATCACTTTTAATTATCATCATCCTAGATGTTAATGATAATTTATATGGTCCTTCTCTACATCCATCGTAGATAGGTTGATTAACAGCATCTAAGTTTTTAGCATCTAAGTTTCGTTCCTCGTAACTTAGAACAACAACAAAATGTAGCATTTTCATTAAAAACAGATGGTGTTTGCTGAAATGCATCTGTAACCATATCATGAAACCTATTTTCTATTTCATGTTGACGAAAACTTCCTCTATTAAGTTCCTATGGCTAGAAGTACCTTCGTCAACATTTGAACTTTCCCCATGGGAAAGCCAAACATAGTAATTTGGTGTGAAACCTTTATTAAATAAATGTCTTTTCACGTTATCTATAGAGATATATTTCTCATTCCGACATTTTCGAAAAGGGCAGAAGATTTTACTAGTTGCCTTGTAGATGAATCCCCGCAGACCATCACGGTACTCTTTTGTAACTTCACCAGTATCTTGGTCCCTATGCCGATACATCCATCATCGCAAGGCGAAAATTTCGTGCTCCGAAACCTACATTTTTTTGTTTTGTTATTATTATTTTTTTTGGAATTGTGATTTGGTGAAGATTATGGGAGGGTGGAGGGCTATATTTATAAAAAAAATTTGCTACTGGTTTGCTTGGAAATTGTGAAAGCCAGGTTTGCTAGAGAATTGCTACGAATTTGCTAGGAATTTGCGAGTGAAATTTTCCTCGCAAATATTAGTTACTCTTGTTAAAAACGTTTATTTTCATAAATTTGCGACCAAATTACGAGGGAAAACATTTCTCTCACTCTTTAGTCGCAAACCCCCTAGCAAATTTGCAATAGAAAAGATCACTCGCAATCTACTCGCAAAATTTGCGACCAACTTGCGAGTAAAATGTTTTCACTCACTTATTAATAGCAAATCACTCGCAAATTTGCGAGGGAACATCTTTCCTCGCAAATCAGTCGCAATTTTGCGACTGATTTGCAAGCAAATATTTTCCAAGCAAATTTGCAAGCAATTTGCGAGTGAAACAATCTTCCTAGCAATTCACTTGCAAATTCCATGCAAATTTGCGAGTGCAATTTTTCCTCCCAAATTTCTCTCGCAAATTGATTGTTTTCTTGTAGTGACCTGAGTAAAGGAAATTCTAAGGAAAAAGAAATATGCCTAAATATCTAAGGATATACACGGTTTTCCTAAATCTAAGGGGATAATCAGCGACCAACTACTATAAATATTAGACCTAAGGGCTCATACAATGTATTTACAAAAAACCCTGGAGACTAGGCGTTAGGTTAAGAGAAACTTAATCTTTCTAAGGGTTTTTACACCTAAATCGCATTGTACCTTGCTTCTATTGATAAATAGAAATGTCTTTCTCTATTTTTCTTTAATTTTACCGTTATCTCTTGCTTTTGTAGTGCTTCCAAAGAACACCCCAAAAACATCCAAAACGGAGGGTACTACCCAAAGCCTTTTAACCAAGGATACAATCCTTACAATAACAACTTGTTCTATATAAGCACTAATGTGGAGAACCCACAAGATCAAGNCCCCCCCCCCCCCCCCCCCCCAGAGATTAACGAAGAAGATTTCAAACTAAAGCAAGGGTATGAAGAAAAGCCTCAACATCAAGTTGGATCTTCAAAAGAAGAAGAAAATCATGCCATTCTCAAGAAGTTAATTGAAGGACAAAGTGTGACTAAAGCCGATCTCAGCAAGAGACTTGGAGAGATTAATACGAAGATGGAAGCTATGTACCGAGACATGAACATTACGCATGACGCTAGACTCAAAATTGCAACAAGTAATTATCGACCAAAAAGGAAAGGTTGTGATCAAAGAGAAAGGGGGACCAAGCAAGGACTATTGCATTGTTCTCTTTGGAGATATCATCAATGATCCTAAACCATGGGAAGGTAGTCTCTTTACTCTTGAAGAGGAAGAGATCATTAATGATTTTGAAAATCTCTTTTTGAATCATATGAGTGAAGAATTTCATGATGAATTTGGAGTTGAATTGCTGTAAAACCCTCTTATTGAGGAAGGACATGCCGAAACTCACCTAGATTTCAATAGAAAGGAGATTGGAAAGAAAGACATTCCACCTCTTGAAGGAGTTGTCGATTTTAATAAGAAGAAGAAAAAACCTTTGTTTGAAGAAAATGCTAGTGATAATAGTATTACGAAATCTTTGAAGGAAGGAAGCTTTAAAAAGGATGAAGAAACAAAGATTCCAAGGGACATGCCTTGTAATATGGATATGAACGAAGAAGAAATTGCTATCTAGCGTTTAGCGGCTCTTAGGCCAAAGCTACCATATCGTCAACATTTTGAGAAGGAAATCTTGGGATTACACTATAGAAAGATGAAATGGGATAGTGACCTATACATTCCACCATAATGGTATGAGGAACCTCAAACCGGTGAGGTGGTCAAGGCAAAGCTTGAGAAGAAGTTTGTTATGCTAGACAAAGTAGAGAAGGTATTACAAGCTAATGACATCCCAACAACTAGAGCCATTAAGAAGGTCTTACAGAAGAGTGATGATGAAGGAAGGTTATTAATGCCTTGTGCTCTCAAGGACTATCAATTGGAAGATGCTCTAACGGATACTGGTGCTAGTTTGAATGTGATCTCTCAAGACCTTGTGAAGGAATTTGGTTTACAATATGAAATCAAGAAAGGAGATAATCCCATACTCTTGGGAGATGCTATGAAAAAAGTTCCAATGGGAAGGTTGGAAAACATGGAGGTAAGGGTTGGAAACACTTTTGTGAAGAGTGATATTGTTGTGATGGATACTAAGTCCAATCAAGCTAAGTTCCTAATCATCCTTGGAACCCCTTTCTTGCTAACCACCNTCAGCTCAAGTGAAGACGAGCTGGAAGATGAAGAAGGAACAAGACCAAGTCAAGAACCAATCAAGTTCTCAAGCGGACCAATGACAAGATCACATACCCGTAGACTTGAAAAGAGAATTCAGACTTTGGTTAAGGTTGAACAAAGTTCGACCAAGGCTGACCAAAATTAGCCAATTATCAAGCTATTTAATTA
>OVAN01012355.1:0-13828 GCA_900406275.1 Anastatica hierochuntica | reverse complement strand
AAAGTACTCACAACCAAGCAATTTTCCGGGTAACTGATGAAGTAAACTACGACAAATCGAAAAGTATGACACAACAAATTAAATAGACAATGTAAGAGATGGTACTCACATAACCAATAGGAACAGGTGATGAAAGCTCGAGAGAATAGCCAGGTTCGGTCAGATTTGCCTCCATAGCAACCTCTCCTTGTTGGAGATCTGAGCTGGCGAGAATCAGACCAATGATTTTTCGGCGATTGAATCAGGAAGAGAGCGAGAGTGGGAGAGAGAGAGGTGGTGGCTAAAGGGTAAAGAGAAGGGACTCCATCAACTTTAACTTCTTGCTTTGGCTCTCTTGTCGATTGTTGCTGGTGGCGGCTTCTTTTCACCATCTTTTCTTGGTTCAATTTTGCCATGTCCATGGCAGAGAAATAGACAATGGAAGAAGCTCAAGAAATAGATCTAAAATGGAGTCAGAAGAGGAGCGGCGTAGATTCGCCTAGTGTTTTTTTTTTCTTTTTTTAACAATAGAATTTTATAGATTTTATTATGTGAAACCTATATATATGTCAAGTAAATTTTAGGGTTAGTAAAAAGCTAAGTAGACTTCAGTTGAAGTCTGATATCGAGCGGGAAAATAAATTTTAAGCGGGAAATATTTTTTATTTCGGCGGGAAAGTACCTTTTACCAAAAATTTGAGCGGAAAAATGATATTTGTAACTGCAGACTTCAAAATAAGTCTACTAAGTAGACTTCTTTGGGAAGTCTTTTAAAACAAAAACATGGAAAATTATAATTTTTAGTCGAATCTTTAATAAAATTATTTTGTAAATGTTTGTAATATTCGTAACTAAACTTGTTTGTACTAATATAACATTTATGACAAACAAATTTTGAGTTCTAAAGTTAACCCTTAATGTTTAGACCAAAACTCTCAATAACAAACCATGTACATTTGTTTTCCCCAAACCCTAAACCCTAAACTCTAACGTAATTGATCTTAGTTGCTTTAAATTGACTTAATTTTATGAAATTTTAATTTATATACCTTGTTATTGATAGTATTTAATTTATGGATATATAGTTTTACTCAAATTATTTTTCTAATTTTTTAAATTTAAAACAATGTTTAATTACTATTGTAGACTTCTAAAGAAGTCTGCTTCAGATGCATGTGTTGTTTCTAATCTAATTGATCTTAGTTGCTTTAATTTAACTTACTTTTATGAAATTTTAATTTATGAACCTTGTAATTGATTATATTTAATTTATGGATATACATTTTTACTCAAACTATTTTTTCAAATTTTGTAATTTGAAAACAAGGTTTAATTACAGATGCAGACTTCTTTAGAAGTCTACTAATAGACTTCAAATGAAGTCTGACATCAAGTGGGAAAATAAATTTTAAACGGGAAATTCGGCGGGAAAGTGATTTTTTCCCCAAAATTTTGAGCGGAAAATTGAAATTTGTAATTGCAGACTTCATTTGAAGTCTACTAGTAGACTTCTATTCCAAAACAAAAAGTCGAAAAATTGTAAATTTTAATCGGAAAAATTAAAAAATGCATTGTAAATGTTTGTAATATTTGTAATTAAACTTGTTTTACTAATTTAACATTTATAAGAAACAAATTTTGAGTTCTAAAGTCAACCCTTAAAGTTTAGACAAAAACTCTCAACAACAAACCATGCATATTTGTTTCTCCAAACTCTAATCCCTAAACCCTAAACTCTAACCTAATTGATCTGAGTTGCTTTAAATTGACTTAATTTTATAAAATTTTAATTTATATACCTTGTAATTGATAAGATTTAATTTATGGATATACATTTTTACTCAAATTATTTTTTTCAAATTTTTTAATTTAAAAACAAGGTTTAATTACAGATGCAGACTTCTATAGAAGCCTACATCGGATGCATGTGATGTTTCTAACCTAATTGATCTTAGTTGCTTTAAATTGAACTAATTTTATGAAATTTTAATTTATATACCTTGTAATTGATAAGATTTAATTTATGGATATACATTTTTACTCAATTTATTTTTTTCAAAATTTTTAATTTAAAACAAGGTTTAATTACATATGCAGACTTCTATAGAAGTTTGCATCGGATGCATGTGTTGTTTCTAACCTAATGTATCTTAGTTGCTCTAATTGACTTAATTTTATGAAATTTTAATTTATTTACCCTCTAATTGATAATATTTAATTTATGGATATATATTTTTACTCAAATTATTTTTCAAATTTTTCAATTTAAAAACAATGTTTAATTACAGATGCAGACTTCCAGAGAAGTCTGCATATGAAGTCTACTGACTCCGTTTCAGACTTCTAAAGGATATGAGGGTAATTGTCTCTTCTATTTTTTTTGTTTGTTCATAAGAGTCTTTAATGTAATTTCTCTACCCCAAAAATTAGTTTTGTCTAAAAAATATGTTTTAGGCTACTTCCATAAAAAATTATTTGTTTTAAGTTATTTTTAACAAATTCCTCAAAATATTATCCGTTTTTGTCCAATATTTCTCTTTTTTCTTTTTTTTTCACCATCCAATATTTCTCTTGGATTCAAAATGGAGAATTGGAACCAAAAAAAAGGCTCCGTCAGCAAATTTTACTTTAAAAAAAAAAGAGCTCAGCATAATTTGCAATAAAACTCTTTTCATAAAACAAAACATAATATATTTTTAAAACTAAATATTGCTAGAAAACAGAATGAACGGTTAACATTGCATACAATTATAAAATAGACTATGTATTCTACCCATCCAATTCTTTAATTAAGTTACAAACAAACATAATAACTGGTAATATTATGGTCACTCCGATCCGAGATTCCTTCCGTTTCATAATAAGTGATGTTTTCGGAAAAAAGTTTGTGAATTAATAGAAAAGTTGATAATTTTACTGAAACTTTCTCAAAATCCGATTTATCCCCCAAAATTGGTACAAGACCACATATATACAGAGTTCAGAACAATCTAGACCATTTGACAGCTGTTATCTTCTCCAGCTAAGAGGGAATCAAATTTGTTATAGTGTACAACTTTGGACTTATCCTCTGCACCTTCGTTACCACCGTTTTGCTTCTAACCCTTTGTTGTTTTGTTGCATGTATACATTAAGGGAGAGACTTGGGCTTTATTATTTGTTTTGATATCTTAAGGTCCATACGTTGATCACCTTCTTGGGCTTTACCGAGACTGTATTGAGAGTTACTCTGTTTTGGTGGCTCTGTTTTGCAGCTCATGTTTTCATGCTCTCTCAAACTGGTCGTGGGAGGTTGTCCCACACCAAATTTGGCATGGAGACTTGTGAACAGTCATCGAGCTAGAGATTTGGTGAAAATATCAACTATTTGTTGTGTTGCCAGGATGTGATGAACCTCAATTGTGCCAAGAGCCACACATTGCCTTATATAGTGGTAATCAACTTCGAAATGCTTTGCGGCTACGGAGAACTGGATTTGCAGTTAAGTGAACTGCTGAGAGATTGTTGCAGTGAAGAAGAGCAGGTCCGGGTTGATGAATGTTCAAGTCTCGGAGAAGAAAAGATATCCAAGTCAATTCTGAGGTTGTTATTGCTAGAGCTCGGTATTCAACCTTTGTTGAAGACTTGGAAACCGTTCGCTGGCGCATTGCCGACCAAGATATAAGGTTGGATCCAAGAAGAGTGCAGAACCCCGTAGTTGATCATCGAGTGTCCTTGCACCCTGTCCAGTTGTTGTTGTTGTACGCGATTACCGCAAGATTACTGGCTTTATACAAGTGAAGTTCTATGATTGAAGTTCCCTGGAGATACCTTAGTATGCGTTTTAACATACCAAAATCTGCTACACTCGGAGCATGCATTCTTTGGCATATAAAGTTCACCGCGAACTGGATGTCGGGACGAGTGATCATGAGATATTGAAGCTTCCTGGCAATGCTTCTAAAGTATGACGGATTGGGAAACAACTCGATATTTTCATATATATAATCCAAGCGTAGTAGAAGAGGAGTAGTAGTAGGATTACATAAGGCCATACCAGCTTGATAAAGAATCTTTTCGGTGTATTTAATTTGGCATAAGAAGAGACCTTGAGGGTGAAATTGTGCTTGAACACCATGGAAGTAATGCAAATTTCCCAAGTCTTTCATAGAGAACTTATTTTTGAGAAGTGTAATAAGAGAACGGAAGAGTTCAAGATCATTTCTAGTTAAAGAGAAAATTGTCGTGATGTAGGCGGATGACTCTAGTTAGAGTAAACATTAGCGTGAGATCTATTAAGGTCTATACTTGAAGAGTGGCATGGCTTCACTCAGAGTTTTCTTTTGAACTTGGAGAGCTTAGTCGATCTCACTCAGAGGTATATGTGGCCTATTTATCCCACTAAGAGTTCGAGTTTTCTTTACTCGTTTAAGTCCCTAATCCATCTCATGACAAAGAAGAATTCTCTTCCCAGACCTACTGAAATTCTACTTACTATCTTCCTCTTATCCATTAGTCAACATCAATTTGCATTTTCACAATCAGCTTCTCTCTTAGAAATTTTATCGAGCAGTTGGAGTGCACTTAATATCTGCGCATAGAATAACAGAAAGTTGCATCCTAAACTCAACCTTATCAACCCCAAGACAATCCTATTTCATTCTAGCTTCATGGACTTCGTACCCACTTTGTAAAACAAACCACCATCTTAACTAGCCAACAACCATTATGTTCTTCTCAAGATAATCTTCGTTGCTCTGGTGATTCTCAATTGCAACACAACACAGAAACAAGGACCGTTGACAAGGACATCGATTTTATACTTAACACAACCATTAGATGAAAGAAATTGCTAAGTTGACTCCTCTATTTTTAACGTGCTAGTATTTTCATCAATCTCAACCTCTTCATACCCCATATACTCAAACACTTAGACCACTTCAACACTTTTTTTATTGTCTGAATAATCCATTAACACGAATAAAAGAACCTCACAACTACTTTTGCCTCAAAACAACATTCATCAACAACTCACAGTGGTGAGAAAAAACTCCCTGGCAGAACAAACCAACACACTTAAACGGAAGAGAAAGCCAAATCAAAGATCTTAATGGTAGAATAGCTGCTTTTTCACTAGAATTGCCTATCTCTCTCCATTTAACCAAAGATGTGTGGGTTCCTTTGATTTGAAAATGGAAGCATCGTCTCATCAGTTCTCATAAAGGATCAACTAAAAACGCTAACTATGAACTCGTACTCGTAAAAATCTCGCAAATCTGAGAAATCTTCACTCGGGCCCTTCTTATTGGGTCAATAATGAACAAACTTTAAGCCCATTTTCCGATTAATCACTAAGTAGCGAGAGAGGCTTGTTGTTCTTCATCATCAGTCATCACACAGGAAAGTCGCCGGCTTTATCACCAGTAGGGTAGTGTTCTTGAATCCCCACCACAGGACTCGATTCTTCTTTACATGATTTCCATCGCTGTCTATTTAGCTTGCCTCTAGGTTTCATGATTTTAGATGCATGAAATTTGGGTAATGAATGAAGAAGAGAAAAAAGGATCTTTGCGGGTATAAAGGTTATGAGAACAAAATGTATAAGTCCCATGAATCGCCTAGAACTCTGATACATTAAAATTAATAGAAATTATGATGACTTTATTGAAACTTTCTCAAAATCCGATTAACCCCCAAAAGTGATACAAGACCATATATATAGAGAGCCAAAACAATCTAGAACAATTGACAGCTTTTATCTTTTCCAGCTAAAAGGAAATCAAATTTTTTATAGTGTACGATCTTGGACTTATCCTCTGCACCTTTTTCTACACCCTTTTTGCTTCTAACCCTTTGTTGTTTTGTTGCCGATATACGTTGAGGAAGAGACTTGGGTTTTATTATTTGTTTTGATATCTCCAGGCCCATACGTTGATCTCCTTCTTGGCCCCTTTACCGAGAGTGTATTGAGAGTTACTCTATTAGAAGCAAACACTCAAACCTAACATAATGAGATATACAAGCTCCTATCCAAGTCTATGTAGTTATATCTAAGCAATTAGATTAGTATATATATGCTTGTTAACTGTGAGAGTTGCCTCAAAGCATTTCTCCTCCTTCTCTAGTATATGAAGTTAATATATGAATCCTTTTCATCTTGGTTACAACTTTAAAACTCTTTCATTTATCTTTATTGTATTACATATTAAAAGCTCATTTGAGCTATTTTATATTTTATCTATTATCTTTGAATCTATTCAATAAATATCTTAGCTTGAATAGCTTAAATATATTTGCTTTGGGTTTCTATCATGGTATTAGAGCTCTTTTCTTAAACCTTAAACAACTGCTATCATGGCAGAGAATCTTGATCCTTATCTCTTTCCTTCTAACCTTCATGTTTCAGCTTAGTCACCGTCAAACTTAATGATACAAATTACCTCTTGTTGAAGACTCAACTAGAGTCTCTCCTCCGCTATCTGAAGTTTCTAGTGTTCATTAATGGCAGAGACCAATGTCCACCTGCAACAGTCACCTCAACAATCGAAAGAGTTATAACAGAGAGGTCAAACCCAAAGTTTGAAGCTTGGATCTTCACAAATGAGCTCATAAAGTCATGGATCTTTGGAACCCTCACAGAGGAGGTGCTTGGGTATGTTCATGGACTGCAGACATCGCATGATGTATGGCTGTCTCTGGCTAATAATTTCAATGAGAGTTCTATAGCCAGAGAGTTAGAACTCAAGCGCATACTATAGCTGCTGTTGATAAAAGGTAAAGACTTTAATACCTAAACATCGAGAGTTTAGAGCCATCTGTAACCAGCTTAGCTAGATTTGAAAACATGTAAAGGAGCATTGAAGATCGTTGGTTTCATAATGGATTACGGCGTGAGTATGATCCCATTTTTTTGTGATACAAAAATCAATGTCCAGGTTCACTGCTCCGATACCACTATGAGTTGTTGATGAATGTCGTTTTGAGGTAAAATTAGTTGTGAGGTTCTTTTCCTGCTAATGGATTATTCAGCCAATGGAAAAAGGTGTTGAAGTGGTCTAAGTGTTTGAGTATATGGGGTACGAAGAGGTTGAGATTGATGAAAATACAAGCACGTTAAAATTAGAGAAGTTAGCTTAGGAATTTCTTTCATCTAATGGTTGTGTTAAGTATAAAATCAGTGTCCTTGTCAATGGTCCTTGTTTCCGTGTTGTGTTGCAATGGAGAATCACGAGAGCAAAGAAGATTAGTTTGAGAAGAACATGATGGTTGTTGGCTAGTTAATATGGTGGTTGGGTTTATAAAGTGGGTAAAAATCCCATGAAGATAGAATGAAATAGGATTGTCTTGGGGATGATAAGATTGAGTTTAGGATGCAACTTTCTTTTATTCTCTGTGCAGATATTAAGTGCACTCCAACTGCTCGATAAAATTTCTAAGAGAGAAGTTGATTGTGAAAATGCAAATTGATGTTGGTTAATGGATAAGAAGAAGATAGTAAGTAGAATTTCAGTAAGTGTGGGAAGATAATTCTTCTTTGTCATGAGATGGATTAGGGAGTTAAACAAGTAAAGGAAACTCGAACTCTTAGTGGGATAAATAGGTCACATATACCTCTGAGTGAGATCGACTAGCTCTCCAAGTTAAAAAGAAACCTCTAAGTGAAGTCATGCGACTCTCCAAGTAAAGACCTTAATAGATCTCATACTAATGTTTGCTCCTCATGCTAATTAGAGTCATCCGCCTACATCATGATGATGTAAAATACTCTACTCCAACAATGGCGGCGAATTCGTAGCTCTCCGCTCTTATCTTGCGTCTCATGGTATCACTCACTTAACCACGCCACCCCATACACCCGAACACAACGGTGTATCGAAACGCAAACATCGACACATTGTAGAAACGGGACTCACTCTTCTCAGCCACTCATCAATACCGAAAACAAATTGAAGCTATGCTTTCACCGCCTCTGTCTACCTCATTAACTGCTTCCCCACTGCCATACTTAATGACCAACCTCCTTACCAATCTCTCTTCATCACCGCGCCTAACTACCTCAAACTACGAGTCTTCGGGTGCCTCTGCTACCTCTGGCTCCGCCCCTACACCACTAATAAACTGTCTGACCGCTCCGCCCCGTGTGTATTCCTTGTATACTCACTCACTCAAAGCGCCTATCTTTGCCTTGACCGAGCCACCACCAAAATCTATACTTCTCGCTATGTCCAGTTTGTCGAAACCCCATTCCCTTTCGCCCTTCCAGCCACTTAACTCCCTCATCCTCACCTCTCCGAATCTAGTGACCCACCAACCACATAATCTCCGCCAGCCACTCCGATCTTGACTATGCCACCTCGTGCTGTTCCGCCTACTCCTACGCTGCCGTGCTCGGACTCCTTACCACCTGAACTTGTGTCGCCGCCAACAATACACACCGCGCCAACATCTCTAGCGAGTTCCACTTCCACACCGACATCAACACCCTCTCCACATCATTCTTTGTTACCTGGACCCAATCTCTCTAACCAAACCCAATTGGCCCAAAACTCAGGCCCAACAATAACATCTTTACTCAATCCCTTACCAAATAGCCCAACTCCCACTACTACTTCTCCGATCTCCTCACCCTCTTCTTCTTCACCCTCCACCAATCAACCATCACCATATCCTCCACATAACCCATTGCCACCGGCTCCGCCTCCTCCACAAAATACACACCGAATGACCACCCACCGTAAAAACAACATCACCAAACCAAAAAAAATTCTCTCACCACAACTACCTCAAAAATGACGCCCTTTATACCCAAAATCGTAGCCAAAGCTCTCAGATACCTTCACTGGAGACAAACCATGTATGACGAGATTAACGAAATCTTATGTAGCAGTACGTATGAGCTTGTTCCACCAGATCCCTCTCAAAACATTGTTGGATGCAAATGACTATTTACAATAAAATATCATTCGAATGGAGACATCGACAAATACAAAGCAAGGTTTGTTGCAAAGGACTTCCACCAACACCAGGATCTTGATTTCTCTGAAACTTTCAGTCCCGTGATTAAGTCGACTACTATCCGTTCGGTTCTTCACGTTGTCGTCAACAAATCGTGGAACATCCGTCAACTTGACGTCAACAACGCCTTCTTTCAAGGCACACTCAATGAAGAGGTGTATGTTGCTCAACCACCTGGCTTTATTGACCGCGATCATCCACATTATGTGTGTAGGCTAAAGAAGGCACTCTATGGTCTTCATCAAGCCCCGTGAGCTTGGTACTAAGAGTTGCGCCGTTATCTTCTTTAACTCGGCTTCACCAATAGCACGGCCGACACATCCTTGTTTGTTCGTCACCAAGGTTCTGACTATCTCTACGTTCTTGTCTACATTGATGATATGTTAATAACGAACAGTAACAACGCGCAACTCACCCAAGTAATCCAATCTCTGGCCACTCGCTTCTCTATCAAGGATCTTGGCGCACTACGTTACTTTCTCGACATTGAGGTCACGCGCACAGCCAAGGGTCTCCACCTCATGCAACACTGCTATATCATTGATCTGCTCACACGAACTAAGATGCTTGATGTTAAGCCGGTCTCCACACCTATGGCCACCACGCCGCAGTTATCACTAAAATCTGGCACTCCAATGCCAAATCCAAGTGAGTACCGAGCCGTCATTGGTAGTCTCCAATATTTAGTTTTTACTCGACCGAATATTGCATACGCGGTCAACCGTATTTCCCAATTCATGTCTCAACCAACGGATCTCCACTGGCAAGCCGTAAAGTGCATCTTGTGATATCTTGTCGCCACTACATCGCATGGTATCCTCATACGTTCTCACACTCCTATGACTTTACATGCCTATTCCAATGTTGATTGGGCAGGAGATATTAACGATCTCATGGTCTTCTAAGAAGCAAAGTGGAGTTGCACGTTCATCCACTGAGGCAGAGTACCGTTTCATCGCCAACACCGCAGCGGAACTACGTTGAGTTTGTTTGCTATCCACCGACTTAGGCATACAACTACCGTTACCTCCGGTCATCTATTGTGATAACGTCGGCCAACATACTTCTCCGCCAATCCTGTCTTTCACTCCCGCATGAAACATCTCGCATTGGACTTTCATTTCGTCCGTGACATTGTTCAGAATGGAGCACTACGAGTCACTCATATCTCCACCAAAGATCAACTAGCTGATGCTCTCGCAAAGTCGCTTCCTCACCAACGCTTTACCGTCATCAATTCCAAGATTGGAGTGACTACATTCCCTCCATCTTGAAGGGGCGTATAAGAGTATACATACATTAGAGATACTTATGTAATTATACAACTAGTTTCTTGTGTATATATATTGTAAATCTATCTTAATAATGTAATTAAGCCTTTAATCCTAGAGAGTTCACTGCCGATCATAAAAAGGAGCTTTGATTCAAGATATATAAATGGTCCAGATCTACGAACCATCATCCCTTGATGAGGACGTCTTGTAAATAATATTTTATATCGGAAATGGACAGAAACCAATTGTGATACATAATAAAGTGAGTCAATCTTGAGATGTATGTTTTGTGTTTATTGTATTTCAATTTAAGGTTATCCTGCAATAGCTTTTGTTTATTTTGTGCTGCAATAGTGGATAACAGTTCCTTATTGTAAAGAGAGAGCTGAAAAAATCTGTGTGTATTCATCTCAAAGAAGAGTTACATTTATACAAAACTACGTGAACTACTTAGCTACCTTAGTGGAAACAATACAAAACAATATAGGAGAATCAAAATAAGTGTAACAGAGTGTAACAGAGTGTAACAGAGTTGCTGTTGCTATTGAATAGGTAAGTTGTTGTAGACTCGTGTTCCCAATATATTGCAAATCTTCTTTTCTTTAACAGATAGTGTCGTAGTCAAGCTTAGATCTAATCATCATTATACAACTTTTGAAAATTAGGTGAGCTTACCATATTCATGTAGAATTTTGACAAATAATGAAACGTGAAATGAAGTTAAAACCAAAACCGAATTCAAAAGCTGCAAACTGGAACCAATTTTTTTTTTTTTTTTTAACTCTTTACGTATGCGTATGCACAATGATACGTCTATATATTATTTAAAAAACATAGAGATGACAACCAAAATAACAAAAAGAAAACGCCGACGTACACTACATGTCGACTTTGAATGTTTTACAGTGACACAATAAAAGACAGTAACACAATATATATAACTTAACCAAAAAAATCAATCATGGGTTGTTGCGGTCGCGGTTGTTGTTGTGCCAGCAGACTAACATGGCGATGCAACGACGGAGAATATAAAACCTGGCTCTTTGTTTCTTCACGACATGACTGCACTTTTGCCCAAAAGTCTTGCACGGCTCGCAAGTGCCATTCTCCTCCGGTGCCATTAGTATTGGTTTCTTCTCTTAGTGAGTCCACAATATGTATAAAATATTTAATTGTATTAAAGAGATAAAAAAAAAAAAACCGTGCAAGAAATGGAAGAGTTTGAATGTTTCTTCGGTATGAGATTTTAATTTATTGAGATAGAGACTTTAGTATATAGTCGTCAAGTGGAGGGAGCCAAGCATTTTTAAAACCTCAAAAGTTTGCTTTGATTTTTACTATGAGACTATCCAAACCAACCATATGTGGTGGGTGAATATATTTAATTTATTTATTTCTGCACTATGTTAAAAAATATATACTTTCAACAAAAAGTAGATTTGATATCAAGATTTTATTTTAATGAATTGACTAACAAAAAAAGTTGTAATATATCATTATGAACTGACATATTGGTTGAATACTATTATACTATTATGCACATAAAACAAAGAGTTCTTATGATCGTTATACTCTTTGATTTATATGAAAGGAAACAAATATTTTAGTCCCTATCACCTAAATATATATTATATTACTAAGTGTAGGTGTTGATCCGTGTCTTACACATGTATGGTTAGATTTTACAAATTTGATCATATAGACTAATGTAGTGATTAAAATTTGTTAAATCTGTTCAATTATAATCTGAGTCTCGCATCTATGATTTATTTGATCGAAATATTCACCGTTCCATCAATCTTTCATATTTTAAGTTTAAAAAAATTGTATGAAGGTATCTTTTAATACAAGAAATAAAATCAATCTACATTATTTTTATTCATTCTGGTGGAAACAAGATTGTAAATCTACTCTAATCAAATTTTATTTTTGTGTCACCAAATTTTATACCCTTATTTTATATTGGTGGATTCTCGGACATGTGTGTTTGTTTTAAAAGAAAATTTTTACAAGTGCAACATAAACACCATATTGTTATTGACCACATCAAAATCAATTAGTTTAATTTTTTATGGAACATCTTTAATGGTATAACGACTCGTCCTACCTAAAAAAAAGCAAGTAGACAATATTTTTATATAATCTGACAACTACAAAAATATAATTTATTAACCAGTTGGTGGAAGAAATCGAGTTTACCCATGATCATTATTAGTTTCGCCTTTAAATCACTCTCTTACTACAATACTTTATTACTACAAACAAAAAGGTCTACCTGTCTTTATCAAAAAAAAAAAATTTACGTCTATGTATGATGTTTTTGTTGGAATTCTTAACGGTTTATAAACGATTTATAAATATGTTTACAAATTTAATTTTCAAAAAGCGTGCAAATTATTGACTTTGAATCTAATCTACAAGATATCGAATATACTTGGAAAATATGCAACGGAAGTCTGATCTGGATTTGGATCAAGGTTTTACGCACTCAAAGTGTCGTGTCTCTACTGGTATCTACATACACACAAACTGGATCGAATCGGGGTGCTAGCGCCGTTGAGATCTGATCTCAAAAATAAACAAACAATTTGTCTATGTATTATTTTTAAGGTTTTTGATTATCTCCCTCTCCAACTCAAACGGAAGAGTTAATATATATATGTTGCAACCAACGTAGCTAAATGGGCTATGAAACTCACATTGACTTTTAACACATATATATATATATATATGTATATATATATATATGATTCGATATACATATATATAATATTATTATTTCATTTATCATATAAAGAAAATAATTAATCCAAAAATACTTTGATTCAATTTGCTTAGGTGTGTGTGACCTTGTAGGATCGTACAATATTAGCATTGAACTTTCCATAGATTATGAGCGGTCTCTAGCAAAACATCATAACCCCTAATATTATACGATGTGTCAAACCTCGACACTAAAACTTTATTTAGAGTAAATACAAATGATTTCAGGACATTCCCAACAATCTCCCACTTGTACTCGAATCATCTATTCCTATAATCCCTTTGTCAAAATATCTCGATCTGACCATAAGGCAAGAAACCATGTCATCCTTATATAGTCACATCACGTTTACCGAACTCTGATTTATACTGATTAAACAAACAACTGACATTCACCTCGTTTGAGCATAGCCATGCATTTCTCAGTATCAAATCTTCGATAGGCCCAAAGATATCTCTCCCGTTATATAGGTGGAAAAAATCCCCTCTTGTTCCATCCATGTTCCTTAGACACTTTCGAGTACACCTAATCAATGCCTTTATAATCATCTTTTATGGCTGACGTTTGACAAAGTCAAAGTGGACTAATCCATGAATAAGAAAANATAAGAAAACATGATGAACTCAGGTCAAAGGACTATACTCTATAGTTGTAATGAAAAACTCTAATGACATCTATATAACAATCTTGTAGAGTTTTCATAGCGGGTCAGTCCGATATTGTGTTCTCTAACACATCTATCTATGTGATTGACTTTAGTACAACGTATCAATGACTCCATGAAACTTAGTCATCAACCACCTCACATACTAGTCAT
>OVAN01012353.1:0-13829 GCA_900406275.1 Anastatica hierochuntica | reverse complement strand
AGCAAATCAATCCTGATTAGAATGCATGCTTAGGATTTGAAACTTAACGAGTGTTAGTGTCTAGGATCCTTTAGCCATCACATATTCGTTAGGCATTGTCAAAGTGTTTCTTGCGTTAAGAGAGTTTTCCTGATAGTTCCCCACAGACGGCCCCAAATGTTCAAGGTGGGAAATCACGAGGTGAGAGGTCAAATAACGAAGTGACAAGTGAAACGGAGAGTCTCATTAGGTGAAGACAAATAGACAATGTTTTTGTAATAAGATTCTTTATTGTGAGGTGTATAAGATATTTTCGAGGTGAATACAAATGATTTTGAGGTGAATAATCGAAAGAGTAAATGCTTTGAATTTTCTCTATAATTCTCTCTCTCAAGAATTCAATGTGCCTCAACACTAAGGGCTTCCTATATTTATAGCACAACCACCCCTGGATCCTTCTTGATTCGACATCGTTTTCGATCTTCGTGGTCAACGCTTTTAAGAGGCTCGGGGTCAGCAAGATTTGTGAAGCGGGGTCAGCAAGATTCGTGATGCAGGGTCAGGTTATCATTCGTATTGTCGAGTGTTGGGCGGTCCATACTTGGTCATCGAGGCGTTCGGCGGATCTTCAAACTTTAATCAACGAATGTCAGATCGTGACTTCATCAATTCGTGCATCCAGCTCGCACACCATCTTTATGTTCTGCTATGTCTCCCATACTCATTTAATGCGACCCCATATAGTGTTATCGTTTCGTCGAGAGTTTGCTACTATTGAGGCTTGGAGAGATGGGCTTCTTGATCAGACTGAGTCCACCTCAATTTTCGGAGTGGACTGTTTTCTCAGAAGTTTGGCCCAAATCTTTTGAAGTGGGTCTGCCTTTTTTTAGGGTGTGAGGTCCATCCTCAACAGGGATGATGATATCTCTGTTGTTTTGATTGATAATTTTGCTGATGCAAAAGGGTAGATAAGTATCAATTTGTTTCTAAAAGCCTTCGTAATAGATATTTTTCTTGAATAGATCAAAATATTTTGGCCTCTTATTTGAACATTTGATTTTTTTTTGTTTTAGTTATTTTCTAATTCCTATGTTTCTGCTATGGATTTGTAGGTTATTGACCATCGCATAAGAACGTCTCCACGTTCCTTGTTCAGGTATAAAAAAAACTATGTTTGTCGCTAAAATATACAAACAGCGCAAGATGAATATCTAAATTTATCTGCTTCTCTGTCCTAACAAGATGGTCTGGTGAAGAAGAATACCATCAAGATCCATGGTGTCTAAGCTATTTGTGGTGCTTCGTTGGCACCCTAATTCCGTTGGATTATATTTCTAAATGCTAGATTACTATTTATAATAAAACATTTCATTATCTCTTTTTCATCTCTTGTTGCGGATCTCATTGTTTGGATAGTATCAGTAAAATTTCTCCTCTCACTTGTCTTGCTCCTCACTTGAAAACTTTCAAATTTTGTCTTTGTCCGCGCGCTACCACTAGTGTACTAGGTTTGCTCGAGCGATCTTATTTGTAGAAATTATGGATCCCATTATCTGAATGGTGCCATAACTTTATACTTTCTCCATCATGTGAATGCAAGAATCATCACTCCTTGGTTCGATCTCCAGTGGAGTCGACCTATTTATTTACGTACATTAAAGAGAGGAGAAAGAAATACTTTTTTCTCTCTGTTTCTCTTCCTGTTTTCGTTTCTTCCTCGGCGGCGTTTAGCTTTTTCTCCTCTGGTGGCTGGCGGCTTCTGCTCGTCGTCGGTTCATCGCCCCCGTTTTCTCCAGTCACTTGTTCGCGCCTTCTCAAGCTCCCTCTATTTTGTTGTCGCCCCCTTTTTCCGCCAGACTCTAGATTTCCTTCGATGGCTCCGACGGTCCTAAGCGAATGTCACGGCAGTACGTCTCTGGAGTCGCGGTAGTCGAGAGATGAAGCGCGCTTGGGGTCTCAACTTCTTCTCTAGTGAGCCCACAAACCCCAGCTCTGGGTCAAATATGGTTGTGGAGGATCCTGCTGGTAGTGTAGCGTCATTGACTGTACTGCTGGCGTCACCCTTGGTCATGTCTTGGTCTCATTGTAAGCTGTAGAGACAGTCATAGGGCTCCTCCCTCCGTTGGGAGTGAACAGCGGTGTAAAGTTCCGTCGAGGACCCCTAAAAGTTTTCAGCCTTTAGCGTTCAACCCACGACGTTGCTTCTTCAGGTAAGCTCTCCGGGTAACCCTTGCTTCAACTTGCCGCTCCTCTAGACTTTCGAGAATTTGTCCATTGTGCTGAGGCTTTGGGCAGGGGAAATCTCGTCAGATCTTGCTAAGCTCCCGTGTTTATGAGGTTCCTCGTTCCTCCTGCTCTTCAAGCTCCCAGAAAGCTATTGTTTGGTCAAGATTCTGCTAATTCAGAGATGTCTCATACCGCAATTTATATGAGTGACGGTGCTACGGTATTTTCCTGGCATCAGGATAAGATGTCTCAGGACAACCGAAATCTTTCTTCAATAGCTTCGGTCTCAACTTTGGTCAAGAGTAGGCTGTTTTGGTAGATGGTTAGAGCAGGATTGCCCACTACCCTACCTCCTCTACTAGTCTTAAACCAAGCAGTCGCCGTTCATTCGGGGTCTCGCTTCGAAGCCTTGGCCGATGGCTATAACTCTGTTTTTGCAGTTCTTTGCAGGCGATTTCAGGGTGGTTTTGGTCAACTGGATGCTAAAGTATTGTTGTTGTTAGGTTGTGTTTCTTAATTTAGCTTTAAATGTGTTTCTTATGGTCACACTTTGGACCTAGAAATGTGTTTCTAAGAGTCTCTATCTTTTTTTTGGAATCCTTAGAACAAAATATTGCCTTCTAGGTAATATGTGATCCAAGCTCCTTGTATCAAACCATCATTAAGTTTAATGACATTTACATTCATATAAAAAAAAAGAATCATCACTCCATACAACATTTCATCACATTTTCCTAGTGTAAACTATTCTTTTTTTTTAGTCAGCAATAGTCTTTTCATTAATTAAAGAATGATGAGTTACAATGTTGATAAGATCAAAACGAAGAAGAAAACTAAAAGCCCAAACACGTGTATGGTCTAAGATTAAACAAAATCTTCTCACGAAACTTCCACTCCACGTGTCAACGATCCCTTCTACAGTAGGCGACGAATAGTCACCGCCTTTCCCTCCGACTGCGAGCCTCCGCAAGTCTTTTTCGTTGTCGAAGCCCACCGAGCAAAAGCTCCTGAAAATCTCATCACTCTCCTCTTCTTCTTTGAGATCTTAGCTCTTTTCTTCCAACCCAAAAACCGATTTCATCTTCTGCCACCTATAATTCAATCCGTTGTCTCACGAAAGGATCTTGCTCCTGATGGCTTGAAAGCCTATGAGAACTCAATATAGTGAGTTATTAAGAGCTAGACTTAGTCCCTTTCCGACTGAGAAAAGAGAGACTATATTTGGACAAAAGACAAACCGATTACATAGGACAGAGAGAAGATGTAGAAGAGAACTATTGTCCAACATAAACATAAACCTTAAGACTTAACTAACATCCGAATCAATCGGAACTAAGATCCGGACACGCCGGAAAAACAAAACCGGATTTTACCGGAGACAAACCCGACGGTGCGGTAGCAAGATCCGNAAAAAAAAAAAAAAAAAAAAAAAAAAAAGAAAGAAAAAAAAAACCCGGACCGGATTACACCGGCCGGAGAAGCTTCTACTTAGTTCTTGAACCTCAGCAGAAGAAGATTCCTAGTGTAAACTATTCATCACTCGTATACTGACTGATTGTGACTCATTTTTTTTTTGGACACTCATCTTTCCATAGTCTGAATGCCAAAATTGAAGAGCCATTTGGTCGTAAATGCAAAAGGATTATGGTTTTACTCAGTTCGACTTAAAAATTATGTTCTTTTTAACAAATGGTTTGCCAAAGGCGCTTAAGTCTCTCATGGTCTCACCTAGGCCTAGGCAAATAGCTTTTTAGCAAGGTTAATCAGCTGAGTTTCTACTGAGAGAAGTCAAAATGATGACTAATGCAAGTAAGTATGATTATATTTTGCTAATTTCATAAAATTCTAGAAACTAAAACAAGCTAGCCTTCTGCAGTGTGTGATCAAAGGAGGTTTTGTTGTAGTTTCAATCTAAGGATACACACATGACCAACGATCTACTTTGAGTTTTGTACTCATTGCTGTTTTAAAATAATAAAACATTGTCTGGCGTCATAATGTAAAAATGTGTTTGTATCTCGCAACACATGATGCACTTGGTCATCCTCATGATTAGTATCCTACCAAAAAATTACAATAAACATTTGTCTTCTTTTAAGTGTTGTGCAAAGCTATATGTCAGTGATCCTCACTGTGTATGTGTAATAACCGATACCGTGAGAGAGACAGAGAGAAATGAGGTATAGAACTGACGCATATCTTATCTGCCTCCAAATGTGTTGTTGGGTTTCACAAAAACTATTTCTTTTGCACCAAATCTGCACCACTCACGTATCTTGCTACAAACGAGACGAGCCTGAAAGGAGCACCGATGAGTGGAGCATCCACCAAAGGCACACCCGCATTTACTTCATCTTCTCCAGCTACTACAACCTGTGATTCCACATCTATTTCCCCATTCGGGTTCATAGAAACCGGCACTGCTTCTTCTGGTTCGCCTTCTGGCAAGTTTCTCTCTACCAATGCGGTACCCATGTCCTTAGAGTTATCAATTCTAATCAGCTCGTCGTGTATTGGTATTTCTTCTAAAGATTCAGACTTCTGGGTTTCAATTGTGAGGCTCTCAGGGGATGAAGGAAAAACATGCTGTGATTGGTTTAGTTTAATACACAACTCGTTCACCTGACAATGTAATGATAATGACCAGTGAGGCTTTCAATCACCCAACAGCAAAGTAACTCGGTAAGGTCTAAAGCACACAGTGACTAACCTTCTCAACAAGTTCAGCATTTTCGGTGATGAGCTTTTCAACTAGAGTACAAGCTGCTTCAATCTGTGAGTTCAATTCCTCCTCAGAAGCACCCTATAATATCAACCATCAGTAACCGTTTTATGAACTTCCGTGTTCTTTGATGGAAAGAAGACATTATAGTCTTACAATAATTTTTTTCAGAACTGGAATCAGGTGTATTGAAAGTACTCAGAGCCTAACCTTTACGTTACTCTCATTATGTTCATGCTGGACTTTATGATTGGATACAGTTTCCACCAGGTTCTTATTCTGCTCCAGAAGATTACTCCTAGATTCTTCCAACTCCATAACCTGCCAAGCTTTGTTTTAATCTTCATATCAGGCTAAATCTATGCAGTATTCTGCTTGTTAGTTCCGGTTCTATACGACTAGAAGCACAAAACAATCACTTGGGATGCTACAGTAACATGTTGAGATGCAATTCCGTGGACCACTCATGTAAATGAGAAAATCACTTAACGTTCAAAATAAAAACACATACCTGTGCTCGCAGTCTTGCAATTTCATTGTTTAGGCTAGAAATCATTTCTTTGGATGACTTCTGCAGTATTAAATGTGTATGATGAGCAAACCATTAACATCTTACTCCAACTCTTAACAGACTCAAGTCGAAAATGGATATCAAAAGCTTTCTAGTGTAAGATAGAGTTACCTCCACAGCCAACGCGGATTCTTCATTATGTTGAAGTTCCCGAACTTTATTTTCTAAAGTAGCCTGATTGAAATCATGCAATTTTAACTAAGTTTTTGCGACTAGAATGCATCATAACAAAAGAATAAGCAATTGTTGTTATCTTCCGATAACTGAAGGCATACCTCGTTCTGAGTGAAGGTAGATTTTTCATCTAGCAATTGTCTCATCTTGACTTCTGTACAAGACTGCCAAATTTATATAAATGTAAGAAACATATTCATGCTTATTGAATGTAATGTGACATCTAAAAGCAGTCTGATATGTCCTGAAACACGACTTTCTTTGACGTTGACCAAGATCAAATTTCTTGCTCTATTATATAGCACTAAAAGAACGCTCCCAATTTTGAAGATGTCTCACCATTTCATGAAGAAGCACGTCGTTCTTTGTTTTATATTGCACAAGTCTATCCTCCAACTTTTCCTGCATAAATACAATGTTAATTTGACCTTCAGCTTGCAGATGATCCAGCAAAATAGCAAAGATATGGATACGGCTGTATGCTAATTCTTTACCAACCTCGTTTTGTTTAAGAGCTTCAGTCTCAGTTCTCATACGTAAGAGCCTTTCTTCTAACAGGGCCTATGAAATACCATATGTATATTGACCTTCAGCTTACAGATAACACAAATATCAAAAATGCTACAGATACGGCTTTATGCTATTTCTTCACTAACCTCATTTCGTATGTGAGATTCATTCTCAGTTCTCAAATGCAAGAGCCTTTCTTCCAACAGTGCCTATGAATTATGAAATATCATATTATATTGGCCTTCAGCTTACAGATAATGCAGCAGCAAAATATCAATAAGCTACAGATACAGCTTTATGCTCTTTCATCACAAACCTTGTTTTTTATGTGAGATTCATTCTCTGTTCTCAAATGGAAGATCCTTTCTTCTAATAGTGCCTGCAAAACACCACGTTATTTTGAGCTTCAACTTACAGATAATGCAGCAAAATAGAAAAAAAGCTATGGGTACGGTTTACGCTACTACTTCACTAACCTCATTTTGTACGTGAGCTTCATTCTCTGTTCTCAACTGCATTATCGTTTCTTCTAACATTTCCTGTGAAACATCATGTTATTTTTACCTTTCAGCTTGCAGATGAAGCTGGAACACAGTACAATAGTGAAAAAAGTTTTACTCTATTCTTCACTAACCGCTTTCTGTATGTGAGCTTCATTCTCAGTTTCAAAGCGCCTGACAGTTTCTTCAAAACCAGCCTATTAAGAAACGGCAATTCACTTTTACTACTCCACTGAGGAAAGAAACCATGACCAGGTGGTGGAGAGGTATCCTTAAGAAAAGCAAAAATACTTTGTAAGAGATTATCACCTGTTTCTGAAGGTAGGAGCCATTTTCATCATGTAACTGTTTGATTTCTTCGAGCAGCGCCTACAGAAACATTAGAAACCAGTTCTTAGACCAAGTGAAAATAGAGAAAACAAGAGACTCTCCATAGTAAAAAGGAAGAAAACTGTCAATGTTTAGCTCAGAACAATAATAAAAAATACTGCTGTTAACAAAAACTTAATCAGCAGATGCAGACAGAAACATCAGTTGATAGATAGAAATTGACTTGTATGGCCTCTTTCAGAGATACAAAAGATAGTGTTTTGCTTTTGTTCATTGATCTTTCTCTTCTACATTAGCTAATCAAAAGAAAACTTATCTACTCTGCCAAAAGACTACATACAATGAATATCGAATTTAAATATAACACAGTGGGAAATCTCACCTCACTTGTCCCAGACCTGTTCTCAACACCGGATTCATCTGCTTGCTAGAAATACAAAAATTTTAAAGTATAAGACCATGAGGCTCGTGCATTATCCCACAATTTTTATCTACCATCTCTATACAAAACCAAATGGATTACAGGTAGACACATCCGTTACACTAAGCAAACACACACATAGCGAAGAATTGGTTCTAGAAGATGAAACAAATTTCATTTCAATCAAGCAAACAATATGGCATAAATAATGTCAACAATATAAAACTGCATTGATCCCAATGTCGTATCAAAAGACCAATGTTATCCGCAATCTAATATAGGGCATTGTGAACTTACATTTCCATCGATCTAATGACATTATGAATCTAAGTTCCATCGATCTACGACATTGTGAACTTACATTTCCAACAACATTGATCTGATGACATTGCTGCAACTCACTGGCATCTAGTGATTCACCGTCTCCGATATGATTAGCATCCTCGGAGGCCGCGACACCGGTAGATAAAGCGTCGTCTGCACGCTTATTGTTCTGCTTGTTCTTCTTCTTCTTGTTTCGCTTCTTCTTCTTCTCATCGTCCATACCTAATCAGTTAAGGATTGAATAAGATCATCATCCAAGAGGCTCGAGAGTTTACCAAGTCAGATCTGAATGTGCAGAGAGAGAAGGAAATCAAAATCGGAGGCGAAAAATGAGAAATGCTCACTCTGCTACAAAACTATGGCGAAACGATGCGACTGAAACTTAGCGTCTAAAATTTTCTCAGAGGAAAAGAGAGAGACAAAAAGGTCGTCGAACGAATGAGAAAACGAAGCTTCAATTGTTTAGTCGGAAGACGGAACTCTGATGGCAAATATGTAAAGAGCATTTAACTCATTTTCATTGAACCAAAAAAATATTAAAATTATAAGAAATCTTAATTTTAAATTTTCCGTCGGTTATCAATGCGAACCAGACTAGTCTCACGGATGATCGTCTTTTACATGAGTCCTCTTTGATCAAAACCAAGTTGAATTGATGTTACTTTTTCGATCCTTACCACATACATTACATTAACGGCCGCGAACGTTAAACAGTTGAATATGATAATAAACAAAGAAAAACACATATTTCCAAAACTTTAAAAATAAAATTCAATAACTTTGACAAGACAATGCAAAGACAGTTTGAGAAGTAAAAGAAACAAGGGCTACAAGACAAAGACCTAAATTAGTAAAAAAGTCCTCTACTTGCTAATCTCTAAGACATTGAAATTGATATCCTTAAAACAAACATCAGCGCCGGAACATTCTCCTGAATGCCGGCAAACAGAGACACGAGCTCTTGATTAATCAATCAGAGCCTCTGTGTCTCTTAACATGGGACTCCTGAAATAAAGAAGGAACAAACACAGTACATAGATCTCACCTCAACAGAACTTCCAGTGGTTGTCGCAGTTAACACATGTCACATAAGTCGTCATTGGCTCATCAGCACTCCTTGTTTGCATCTGATAGTAGGTGCATTTGCGCTGTCCACAACGCCCACACTTGAACTGGTCCGTACTTGCTTTTGGTGCTTGTCCACGCTCACAATCAAACAGGAATTTCTCTTTGATCTGGTTGTTCTCTTGTTTCCTCTGGTCACTTGCCATTTCTTCAGCTGACAGTGTGATGAGTCTCTCTGGTGATACCTCCCCGGTAAGAACTCTCCTTCTCAAGTCTGGATTTTTACTGTCCCTCAGGTTGAACATTATAGATCTGTACTTGAGCTTCTGAGCTCCAGTTGAGCGGCCCAATTTCTCAAACATATGAGATTCCACTGACACAGCAACCCGGATTGGATCACATCCAATTACTCTCTCCCTATCGTAGTCATCAGATTCTTCATGAACTCTGGACAAGGCATCCACAAGCAACTCACGGATTTTGTCACGCACAGGATCATTGCATTTAACCATAGAGGTAAGCTTTGGAGGACCATTAGGTGCCTTAGCTGGAGCTTTCATACTTGATTGGTTTTCCTTTGCGACCTTCTCATCCTTAACAGTAGGACCCCGATGATCTATCTTGGCACTGGAAATAACTTTGTTGTCTGGTACCTTTCTCTCAACCTTCATACTCTTAGCTGAGTCACCCCTCTCAAGTTTCTGGACTTTTACAGGCGTGGGATTTGAGGCCTTCTCAACATCCTTCCTAACAACCTTACTCTCTTTGACAGTTTCAGCTTTGCAACCATTAGTGCTATCCGTTTTCTTAGCCTTGGCTGTCTCTTCAATGACAACTCTCTTCCAACTATCAAGCAGATCAGTAGCTACGCTTTTGATATCCTCAATAGGATGCTTTGCAAGAGACCTCAGCTTCTTCCCTACCTGGAAACAAGAAAAATATATAACTTTCTCTTACGCAATACAAACACAATCAACATTCCAGGAGATAGAGAAAATCAACAATAATATTCATCGAAAATAGGAATACACTTGGATACAATCTCTTAACCATAGAAACAAAGATGTATTTCTAAATGCATGACTCTGATTAATTCTGTAAACAAAGATAACATTGACCACCTCCAAGTTCAACATTTAATGTGACCTAGCATGTCAAGCTGTGTTCAATGTCCATTTGGGTTTGTTCCAAAAATCTGCAAAACACTAAGCAGATTTTGTTCAAGCTTCTTTAAATCTCTTGACGAACATTTAATTTTTTTCAAATTTCTGAATATTTTCGGACGAAATCGAAGAACCCTAAAAAAGGATAACACAAGTCAATGCTACGTGATTAGGCAACCAAACACCAATAAAACTCTCCAATCGAAACATCGTATCAGTAGCAAAGAGATAATAAAGTTTTTTCTAAATCAAATTTTCTTGACAATCTTTCTAGGGCAAAGAGATAAAATCGAAAAACGCACCTGAGTCGCGACGAGCGTATCGTATGTGACAGGAAACGTCTTGAGTTGTTTCAGGGCATCGAGACATTGAGAAACCTCCGGACCTGAGGAGGTAACACCGTCTACAGCCGCCGCATCGGCCGCCTTCTTCGCCGCCTCGAACAATTCAATCAATTCACTTTCCATCGTCAACTTGAATCCCTAGCTCCAATTTCTTCGGCAAGAAAACCGACAAATCGAAAGAAGGCTCAGGAAAAAACAACCCAAAACGCAATCGAAGAAGAATGAAGGAAGATTAAAGAAAAAAAAGGGTTAGAAGATGTGTACGGCGGAACTTCGTTCTGGTCGCGACGAAGAAGATAGAGAGAGATTACGGAGTGAAACAGTAATGGTATTTATATGACCCATAGAGAATGATCAACGGTTTCAGTTAAAACCTTAGAGAATCAACGGTCAAGATCACGTGGCTGAGTCTATGGAAGCTACTAGATTCACGCTTCTACCTGAGATTTTACTCCATCATGCATTGGGCTTTAATAAGGCCCTCACTGGACCAGAGCTGTGCTATTAAATAAAGGTTGGAAGAAAAGACACCGAAACCAAAACCGATCTGAAATCTCAAACCCGAACCGCTTTCGCGTGGATCTCATATCTAGATGGTACGGGTGTTGAGTATTACTCGAATCTGCCCTGAACCCGAACGGATACCTAAAAGTCCGTAAAAAAGCCAAACTCAAACACAAATAAGTATTCGAGCCGAATGAGAATCTGAAACAAGTTTGACAAACCCGGTGGATGAAGGGCGCGATGAAATCAAATCGAATATTTTAGAAGATGATTGATAGCAAAAATTGTAGACAACTTAGAGATACAAAAGAGGTGTGGTTATCAAAGTAACATAGAATATGACGTTGGTGTTCACAACAACATATCTTTTCTCATACCATTTTCTCTATCCTTCTCTTCGTACAAACCCATCGTCGTCTTCTCCTTCATCTAAATTTGATCCCTTTTCTTTCTTGCTCACCATCTTGTACATGTAAAACGCTAATACAGCACCACTGCGACAGCAATCCAAACAGAAATAAAGCTCTCTTTCTCATTAGAAATCCTAATAAACCATTATATGCAAAGTGGACGTAAAAAAAAACCATTATATGCAAAGCGGATTTGAATCTAGAAACTATCATCAATGGAAAGAATGAGTTGGGTAAATATCTCTCTGCAACTCTTCTTTCTTATCATCTGCCTTCTATAAAAATTGCAAACTGTATAATTGATAGGTTTTGAGTGTTGTACCTCGTAAGGGTGGTAAGAAAACCCACAAACGTAGATCTCTGCATAAAAGAGAAAAAAGGAGAGCGAGTTACTTATGTTACGTACAAAGCCATTGTTCAAATAAGTGAACCATTTAAAATATACTCATGTTACCTGAGATAGTAACAACTTCAACTCTCTCAAAAATATGATTGCCACTATAGCTGTTGAACATAAGAAAATGGAAACAAATGAGTGTCAACAAATTCGCATTACATCTAATTTGAAACCACAAATGTCTGACAAATCACAATGACGAAAGTATGATCTGCTGTCTAAAATCAGAAATATAAATGATTGAACAAGTCCTAGTTTCTCATGAAATAAAGCCTCATTTTTATAAAAACCAACAATGTAACTTTAGCTAAAGTCCTTCATGGTTAGCTCATTGGCATGTTAATGGGATTATCAAAGCTTTTACCCAATCAAAGGCGCAAAATTCTGGTAGTGAAGTCAGAGAGCTGGGCAGTGGCTTTTTGATGATATGTGAAGGTCATTACATAATGGAGCTCTTTACTTACCCATCTGTCCTTTTAAGAACTTAGTAGATGATTCTCCCTTCCTCTGAGACTTGAGACTTGCCAGGCTCAGTGCAAAAAGAGCTCCACCAAGGATAACCCCAAACCTAATGGCCGGAATGCTTCCTGTTACCATAAAGGAAATAAAACCACCCACAAGTAGAAGTAAACCTGCAAAGTAGACAATTTTTTTTTCTCATCCGCTTACACAGAGTGAAATTTAGAAACAGGACAAACATATGTATAAAACATGCTTACCATAGGGTATTCCAACATGAAAATCTTGCGTCCGCGACACGTCTTTCAAGTCCTCAGTGGAGGCGAATGCCTCGACGATCTCCTTCACGTCTGAAGGTGATTCTTCCGCTGCTTTCAAAATATATTCTCTACCCTCCTCGCCAACCACTTTTGCTTTTGTACCCAACTCTTCTTTTGCCTTTTCGGCTTGAATCCTAAGTTGGTCAGAAGTATCTTTCAAGATTGCCATTGCCTTTTGGGAGTTAACGGTGTATGCCTCCGATGATAAGCTCTGCATCTTTGAAAGCTGTTCTTTGAAGGACGCAAGGGTTTGTTTCCATGCTTCCTGGGATGTATCATCTTCATCATTTATCTCACTCTTCTCTTTCTCCACCTCAACATCTGATTGCTCCTGTTTGAACAATGCGCGATAAAGGTAGTCAATTTTAGTCAAAAGCATATAAACAGGCATCAAAAATACCAATTTCGATCTCCGAAATTGCACCTTCCTTGTCAAAATATGACTTCTGAATCTTTTTAATCTGTCTTCAAATTCTGCAATTACTCATACTGAAGTCCAATTACGTTCGTTTCCTAAACGTGATTGCTAACAATAACGCATACATTCGATCAATCTCGAGCAATTTACCAGATAATTACATCCGAATTTCGGAATACCAGAGTCAGAGATTACAAGTTTTGAGCAACAACCACTACTCACCGATTCCTCATGGGATGCAGCGAAAGCAACAAGGGATCGATTAAGCATGACATCTGAGCTAAAGCCGAAACGTAGCCCTGTAGAGGAAACGAAAGCTCGAGAAAACTTTGGAACAAGACTGAAATGGCGTCGGGTAAGAAGGAGTTGTAAACGGAGAGAAGGCAGAGCAGAGAGCGTCAACGGCGGACGAGAATGAGGTCTGTGAAGCAAGCTAGAGTTAGGGCTTCTGATCGACATCAACTCCATTGGGATACTCATCGCCAGATGAAGCAAGTACTCAGGCGAAGAGAATAGAGAGAGAGAGAGGGGGAGAGAGATTCACTTAGGGATTTTCAGGAGCTACTTTGTGTTGTTTCGAATGCTTTCAACGAGGAAGCAAGGAATTTTCAACTACGAATGCTTTTCTCAAAAACGACGTCGGAACGTTGGAATATGCTTGCATTACCTAAGAAAAAGCGTCTCGGATTTCTTTTAGGTATTAATTAAACTAGGGGAAGTCCCGCGCGTTTTTTTTGTATTTTTAACTTCTCAAGTTTGATGTGCGATTTGATGAAATTATTTTTTAATTGTAGTGTTTTTTTACAGTGCATTCTTATTAAGAGTGTGTAATGTTTAGAAGTTTAGTAATTTGAATATGAAAGCAATAATTACTGTTAATGTGTTAAAAATTTAAAAAATGTTCAATAGGCATAGCGTTTTTAGTTAACCACATGAATACCAAGTTTCTCGACAAAACAACCTCATGTAGTGTAGGCATGCTTGTTGGTGCT
>OVAN01012352.1:0-13830 GCA_900406275.1 Anastatica hierochuntica | reverse complement strand
TTAATTAACGACGCATTAACGACGAATATTCATATTCGTCGTTAAATCGTCACTAATATACTACTATTTAACGATGATTTTTTTCGTCGTTAAGTAACGACGAATTAACGACGATCGTCGGGAATTCGTCGTTAATTCGTCGCTAATTA
This sequence comes from Anastatica hierochuntica, assembly GCA_900406275.1. Classification (NCBI taxonomy): domain Eukaryota; kingdom Viridiplantae; phylum Streptophyta; class Magnoliopsida; order Brassicales; family Brassicaceae; genus Anastatica; species Anastatica hierochuntica. The sequence goes on along the minus strand of OVAN01012352.1, from coordinate 13,681 downwards.
ACGACGCTGCAAAATCGTCGCTAAATTTCGTTGCTAAATCACCAGTTTCTTGTAGTGAATTAAGTCTTTACTTTTATGCTTTACTTTCCTTGTCTACATATGTTTCCTTGATTTGATTTCCTTTAATCACAAAAACCAAAACCCCCCTTTTTATATTCGCTTAGCTTAAGAACGCTTGTGTATTCTTAAAGTTTGAACTTATCTAGCTTAGGTTTGCTCCTTGTGGGTCGACCCCAAAGTACTACAATGACATATCCATGCACTTGCGGATTGTGTGATTGTTAGGAAACGGGCTTCTATAAATTTAAACCTTCGTTGCCTTTTTTGTCCTGTAAACAACCGCGCAACACTTACGAGGTGGTTTCTATTGGGCCATTGCGGCGGAAGTGTTTTTTGTTGCTAATGGTGTCATGGGTGATCAGTCCACTACATTCGTGGGAAATTTGTTTTGCGAGGCGAGCTCGACTTTGAATTGGAGTCAATTGGGCCAGAAATACTCTGCGATGAGTTTAAACGGGTACCGCGTCGAACGGTTCGTTTGTGGTAAGGTGTTTCTTTTTTTTGAAAAAGAAATATTTTTGATTAGTAGTTGTACCTCGTAAGAGGTTGCCTACGTATCCCGAAAAGATCAAGTCAGTCGTAGTTTGATTTTATAACAAAGGGTAAATAGTGGTCGGGGATAGGCTTAGAATGGTCTTGTACTTAGTGATTGAATCATTTAAGGTGCATCCAGTTCGAGGATCTTGGTATTGCTTCGTCGTTCATTTGTGTGAGTTCGTAAACACACCAGAGCACAAGAATTTAGATACGAGGTAAGGGCCTTCCCAGTTGGTGCAAAATTTGGACAGGGATCATTCTACCGTGTTCTCAAAGACTTTACTTAACACGAGGCCTCTTCTTCAAAGCGCCATCCTTTAACCTTCTTGTTGTAGTAGCGAGCCGCTTGGTGTTGGTAGTTCTGAATTCGCAGGACTGCTTGGTCGCGTTGTTCCTTGGTGAGGTCTAGCTTGCCCAATACTAAGTTGTCGTTGACCTTGGTGTATAGGGTGAGCATGATGTATCAGATACCTGGTACATTTACTTCGGTGGGAGACATTGCCTCCCTGCCGTAAGAAATAGAGAACAGGGTGCGCCCTGTGGCTCTGCTGGGGCAGGTTCACTGCAACCAAAGGACTCCATCTTGTTCGTTTGCCCAAAGTCCTTTCTTTTCTTTGAGCCTCTTCTTTAGTCCGTCGAGGATTATTTTGTTGGTTGCCTCTGCATGGTCATTACCTTCTGGGTAGATTAGGTTAGACTTGCTGAGTCTGATCTTCCAACAGGCGCAGAAGCCTTCGAACTTTGCTGATGTGAATTGGGAGCCGTTGTATGTGACTATTTTGTAAGGTAGTCCGTGGCAGCAGATGATGAATTTCCAGATAAAGTTTTGGACGCATTTTGTTTCAATTTTTGCATAGGCATGGGCTTTGACCCACTTTATGAAGTAGTCAGTGACGATGAGCATGTACTTTCTTAATCGAGATGACGGGAGTAGCCCAACAATATTCATCAGCCAGCGCGTGAACGAATATGGTGTGGTTGCTGTAGTGAGTATCTCGGTGGAAACGTGGATCGTGTCGCTGTGTTGTTAGAACTTTTCGCATTTCTGGGCAAAATCTTCGCAATCCTGCATAAGAGTGGGCCAGTAGAAGCCGATGTTCTTAACTTGGAGTGTCAACGCTCGTCTTCCAGAGTGGTTGTCGCCTGCTCCTTCTTGCGCTTCGCGTATAAGAAAGATGGTTTCGTCTTCTGCTATGTAGTGCAGCAAGGTTCTAGTGGCACTCCATCAAAACAACCCATCTTCGACCATGAGATAACGGGCTGCGCGCTTGTGATGTGTCAATATTTTAGTAGTTTTTACTACGGTTTTTACACGAGATTTATGGTTTTTAGTATGTATTCAGATCGTTTTGGCGCGGCTTTGTGTTCTTTGTTACTTTTACAGGAATCAAGCTTGAATGTGCAAAAAGAATGCATTTTGGATGGATTTCAAGCATAGAAGAAAGTGTTTGTGAAAAGCTGGGAAATACCTAGAATTTTGGACAAGGCTCGACCGATCTATGTCTATGGATCGACCGATCCCTGTCACGAATTACAGACCGATTTTATGAAGAACCAGACCGAATTGCTATCAAAAGACCTAGACTCGTGTTTCCAGTTTCATTATGCACTCTTAGAGAGTTTTAGAGAGCAGAGATTGATTTTGTAACCTAGGGAGAAGAAACCTCTTTGTTCTTCGATTCGAGAAGTCTTCGGAACCCCTTTTACTCTTGTTTATGCTTAGTACAATCATATCTCTCATGAATTTGATCTATGTTTTTGCAATCTCCTTGAGTGAGTAGTCTGTTTGTTGGGTTTAGGGATTTTCACATAGGGATTCATGAATTGTTGATATAGAATCGCATGATTAGAGATTTAATCTAATGGATCTTCATCTTTGATTGATCGTAATGCATGAAACTGAACTGATCACTTAGTTTCTGTACTTAGGTAATTTAATTTCTGGAAAGTGTTTGTCTAAATGCTTGAAAATATCTTAGATAAGCAATATCAAATCTGTTAGTAATGCATGATTAGAAATCGTGGGTCAACGGAACTTAGTCTCGAGATTTCTAATAAATAGGGAGTTGATACTACGGAAGTAGATCAGTTGTAAATTAGAATTTGAATTCAAGACGGTTCTTAACTTTTTCCCTAGTCTATAATTGGAATAAACAATGAATCGTTTCCCTGAGAATACCTAATGCCTAACACTTCTTTGTTTGATTTACAACCCCATCGTTGCGTGTTTGCCTTCTTTGCTTTCTTATTTTCGATATTTGCATCATCTTACAAAACATCTTTTTAGCCTTAGCCCACTGTGTGATCTGATATTTCTTCGTGCAACCTTTGTTCTCTGTGGATTCGATCCCGAACAACTACAACGTACATCTGTGCGCTTGCAGTGTTATCTTGGGCGAAAACCTAAGCTATTCAGTTTTCTGGCGCCGTTGCCGGGGACCAATAGGGAGTCTTAAAACTTAGGATCATTGCGTGCCTAAGGCATTTTTCTTTATTTTGTTTAATCTCTTCTTTTTCTTCTTTGTTTTTTTGCTTTCAGGTGCATAAACAAGCCTCGTACTAGAAGCCAAGGGATCGAAAATCTTGTTGAATTCGAACCTGAACCTTCGCCTCTAGAGAGACAGAAGAAGAAAGAGAAGTTGCTGGAGGTTATTGAAGAATTTTAGTTTGCTCAAATCATGGGAGACAACTTGGGAGAACCATTCAAGTTCATCAAAATCCTCTCTTTCCTGGAGCTCTTCCAGGAGCTAACCCACCTGCTGGAGGTGGTGCTAATGCTGGTGCTCAGCAAGCTGGCAAGCAGAATGTTGCAGCTGAGGGGCAACAAGGCGCAAATCAACCTCGACAGAGGATGACTCTGGCAAAATATGACACTCCAGAGGCCTTCTATGCGAATCGTTCTGGGATTCGTCCGCCTCCCATTGAGAGAAGGGACTTTGAGATCAAGACAAGTCTCATTAACTTGGTGCAGCAAGATAAATTTCATGGGTTGCCATCATAGAACCCGATGCACTATCTGGAAAAGTTTGAAGCCATCTGCAATACTATCAAACAAAACGGAGTGCCTGCTAAAGCTCTGAAATGCAGGTTATTCACTTTCTCTCTGAATGAAAAGGCTACAAGATGGTACAATAGCCTAGAGCCTGATTCTCTGAGGACATGGGACGAGATCAAGGCTGCTTTCCTTGGGCATATCTTCATAAAATCAAGGTCTATGTCTATGCGGAATAAGATTGCAGGATTTCACCAATTGGGTGCTGAGAGCTTTCATGCAGCTTGGGAAAGATTCAGAGAATACCTCAATGATTGTCCTCATCTTTGGTTCGCAGATTGGAATCTCCTTAACATTTTCTATAATAGTTTTGAGTAGAAGTATCAAAATGCTATGTACACTGCGAGCAATGGTGATTTTAATGACCAAGAATGTGGAGGAAGCTTACATCCTGGTGAATAACATGGCTAATAGTCAAGCCAATCGCAGATCAGACTATGATTGAGGTAAAGGAGTTGTTTCATCAGATGCGAAGAGAATTGATGATCTGCAGTCAAAGCTCGATGAGTTAATGAGGAGAGATCAGCAGGGAGTGAACTTTGTTGGAGAACAGAATGGTACACCTATTCTTCAAGAGCAGAAGATGGGACAGATGCATCAGGAATTCATGTCTGAGGAGCTGAATGGTGGATAAGCAGATATGAATTACATTGGAGATCAAGGAAACTTTTGTAACAGAGGTTTCAACCAACAGAATCAACTCCAAAACAAGCCATACAATCAGAATCAGAGTGTCTTCAACACCGAATTCCATAATAAGTATCAGAACAGTGGCTTCGGAAACAATGGCTATCAGCAAAAGTAGTTTTGTTCAGGAGGATTCAAGAATAACTATCAGTCAGGGTATTAGAATCAGAACTAAGGACAGTCTTTTGCGTCTTCTGAAGATAGTGATCTGAAACAAATGCTCCACCAAGTGCTAGAGAATCAGACAAAATCTGCTGCGGAGATCAATCAGAAAGTTGATAGCATGTACAGTGACCTCAATGGGAAGTTTGAGGCTATGAGTGTTCGAATGAATATGCTGGAAACACAGGTTGCTCAGACTTCTACGAGCAAAAAAACTCCCCCAGGTGTCATTCCAGCCAAACCGGAGAAGAATCCGGAGTACTGCAATGCTATCACAGTTTGAAGCAAGAAAACGATTGAAAAATTTTCCGGGACAGAGATCGGTCGATTCCTGCCTGTGGATCGATCGATCCATGTCTCAGAAGCCCATAGAAAGTTGTGATATTCGGCGATTGATCGATCATTTGAAGCGATTGATCAATCAAAGAAAAAAAGACAAGGATTGATCGATCCCTGTCTCTGGATCGATCGATCCCTGTCATGACGGGAAGGTATCAAATTTTCGTGATGAATCGAAGGCAGAAGAGGTTGAGGATAAGTATGTACCACCCCCTCCTTACATACCCAAACAATTGCCTTTCATTGAGGCAGTCAAGATGGTACCGTCTCTTTAGAGCTACATAAAACAGATCCTCTCAAATCACATGACCTTAGAACAAGGTGTGTCAGTTCTTACTGCGAAGTGTAGTGCAGTTATTCAGAATATCACACCGAAGAAACGCGAATATCCAGGTCCTTTTGTTTTGCCTTGCAGGATTGGATCTCTTACCTTCGAGAGATGTCTGTGTGACTTGGGCTCTGGAGTTAGGTTGAAGCCGCTGTCTGTCTCGCAGAGGCTGAACATGGTGAACTATAAGCCCACGAAGATGTCCTTGATACTTGCTGATATATCAATTCGAAAGCCCATAGGTATTCTCGATAACATTCCTGTTGGTGTTGGGAAAGGCTATGTATACACTGATTTCGTAGTCTTGAAGCTTGATGAAGAACCCAATGATCCTATCATCTTGGGTAAACCATTCTTATCTACTGCTAGAGCAATGATTGATATTCAGAATGGTCAGATTGATCTGCAACAGGGTAAGCTAGATGTGCGTTTCAATCTCGAGAAGTCAACCAAGAAGCCTACCATAGATGGGCAAACATTTTGGGTTGACACATTGACTGAAGTGATTGAGGAGGCTGTGGAGGAACCTTACACTGAGGAATCTTTCCAACTTTCCTTATCACGAGTTGATGAAGTGGATGGTCTAGTGAGTAAAGACACATTGGTGGTTGCTGAGAAGAATGACGTCAAGGAAGTCCTGGATGGAGACGTTCATTCTACAGTGAGAAAACTCAAGACCAAAATGAAGGTGAAGCAGAAAGAGCACAATACTGAAGAGAGTTCAGAGTTTACTTTTATCCCTCTAAGATGTGATGGAGGTGCTATTGAGTACAAAGTGAAGTGTAAAGGCAGATTCAGACATTTCTCAAAGGTCAGTGCCATCATTACACCAGAGTTTAAGGAGAAAGGAGCAGCTACTATGAAGAAGGCAATGAGCAACATCCTTGAGCTGAAGATTTTCGCTGGTGGAGCTTGCTTCAGAGCAAGTTCCAAGGCCCTTCCAGATTGATCTATCGCCACTACAGTCACGCTCGTGACTTTAAACAAGCGCTAAGTCGGAGGCAACCCACTAGGTAGTTTTCTTTTTCTTTTTATTTAGTTTTGTAGTGTTTTTGTTATTGTGCTTTGGTTTTTGGTGATTTTTTTACGTTTTTCGTGTTTTTACCCGTTGTATTGCAGAAAAAAGATCACCAGACAGACGGACAAGGATCGGTCGATCCTTGTCTTATTTACACGGCTTTATCACACAATTTAAGATAAGTTTGTTTATTCCCTTTTCTTTTGATCTTGATTTTATTTTTTATTTTTATTTGCTACTTACCCCTTGGATTTGTTTCACACCGAGACGGTGTGAGATAAGTCTGGGGGAGGTCACTTACGCTTTTCTTTTTCTTTTGCTTTTGTTTGAGTCATTTTTGTCTTTTATCGAGTCAGTTATGGATTTGTTTATGCTTTATGATGATTTTAGACTATTATCTCTGTTCATTGCACTTTATTTTATGTTCATTAACCATTTCATTTGGACTTTTAGCGCAGACAAACCAGAGTAACTCATGACCAAACTCCCAACCAGAAATCTCTGGAACTCAGACTTTTGTCTGAAATGTTTTTAACTCTGTCCTATTTGGCTTACTAATGAACTTTAAATGCTTTGATCNCACATGTGTAAAAACAATGGAGAGAATAGGGTAGACATTATCCTTCTAATTGCTTAGGTAGGATTGAACAATTTAGGTGGTTTAGACACGGTTCTGAGTGTTTGATTTCTCTGTGTTGGTTGTTTAGGTAGTTTAGATGGATATGTTGTATTTCCTAGTGATGTATGGGTGTTTTAGAGTTTAAAAACGTCATTGATATGCAAATTTGAATCAGATTTTCGTTCTAAAAAAACGAAAATTAATTTAAATTTTTGTATGTCTGGTTTAGAAATTAGCATTTACATATTATTATGTTGATTAGATTCACCTTGAAGAATGCACATATTTGGTTTATTTTCTGATTGGTGGTTTGTACTTGGGTAGTTAGGGGTTATGGATATCAATATACTCTTTCTCTCCTGCGATTTTGCATAATGTCTTGCATCTTGACGCTGCTTTTGATACCAGAAACACTCTAAGCCTCACCACTAAAAGGCCTTAAATACCTAGCCTGATTTCCTGATTATGAATTCTTTGGTGAAAAGTTTCACACCCTTCTTAATTGAATGTAGAGAGTTATTAACATGGAAGTTGAGTTTGCGAGTCTAGATTTTGGAGTATGGATGGGCTTAGGAGGTTATGCAGCGATTCTTGGGAAGAATGTTCTAACTGTTCTGAGTCTTTATGGTTAGCAAAAGTAGCACAGAGTAAGGTTTTCTGAAAGCATGCAGTCCATTTGGTTTTTGAGTTTCTTTTCCCGCAGGCTTAGTCTTCGTTTCCTTTACTTGAGGACAAGCAAAGATTCAAGTCTTGGGGATTTGATGTGTCAGTATTTTAGTAGTTTTTACTATGGTTTTTACACGAGATTTATGGTTTTTAGTATGTATTCAAATTTTTTTGGCGTGGATTTGTGTTCTTTGTTATTTTTACAGGAATCGAGCTTGAATGTGCGAAAAGAATGCATTTTAGATGGATTTTAAGCATAGAAGGAAGTGTTCATGAAAAGCTAGAAAATACCCAGAAATTTGGACAAGAATCGACCGATCCATGTCTGTGGATTGACCGATCCCTGTCACGAATTGCGGACCGATTTTACGAAGAACAAGACCGAATTTATTTCGAACCGGATTGCTATCAAAAGACCTAGACTCGTGTTTCCTATTTCATTATGCCCTTTTAGAGAGTTTTAGAGAGCATAAATTGATTTTTTATCCTAGGGAGAAGAAGCCTCTTTGTTATTCGATTCGAGAATTCTTCGGAACCCTTTTTACTCTTTTTTATGCTTAATAAAATCATGTCTCTCATGAATTTGATCTATGTTTTTGCAATCTCCATGAATGAGTAGTCTGTTCGTTGGGTTTAGGGATTCTCACATAGGGATTCATGAATTGTTGATATAGAATCGCATGATTAGGGATTTAATCTAATGGATCTTCATCTTTGATTGATTGTAATGCATGAAACTGAACTGATCACTTAGTTTCTGTACTTAGGTAATTTAACGCCTAGAAAGTATTTGTTTAAATGCCTGAAAGGATCTTAGATGAACAATTCTTCTTAAGTCAATGGAAGTTGATGTTTAAGTGAATTGTGAACATATCAAATCTGATAGTAATGCATGATTAGAAATCGAGGGTCAACGGAAGTTAGTTCGAGATTTCTAATACATTGGGAGCTGATACTACGGAAGTAGATCAGTTCTAAATTAGAATTTTAGTTCAAGATGGTTCTTAACTTGTTCCCTAGTCTATAATTTGAATCAACAATGAATTGTTTCCCTGAGAATACCTGATGCCCAACACTTCTTTGATTGATTTACAACCTCATCGTTGCGTGTGTGCTTTCTTTGCTTTCTTCTTTTCGATATTTTCATCATCTTACAAAACATCTTTTTAGCCTTAGCCTGCTGTGTGATCTGATATTTCTTCGTGCTACCTTAGGTTTTTGTTGATTCGATCCCGAACCACTACAACGTACATATGTGCGCTTGCAGTGTTATCTCGGGCGAAAACATGAGCTATCAACTTGCATTGGCGGCAAGCTTCCCATTTGTTGTTTAAGAGTTCCGTCGGTGATATATTCTTTGATTTTAGTGCGCTAGTCGGGGTCGTCGAGGTGGGCATCTAGGACGGGAGTCGGTGCTGGTGGGGGTTATGGTATGTCGGGGTCAACGTTGTCTTCCATTTTGCTATCATGGATTGTGCAAAAACCTTTAAGGAGGTCAATACTTGATTATTCAATGCATTCAACTGGGATGGTTCTTGTGGTTGTTGGGTCCGATGATGAGGCAAGGGCGACTAAGGCGTCTCCCGAGGCGTTTCTGCGGCTAGGTATCTTGGTGAGGGTGAATGACTCTAACTCCTTGGCTAGACTTTTAACGACGTTAAGATAGGCGTCCATGTGCTCGTTTTTAGCATTGAATTCCTCGTTGTACTCACTTGTGACGAGTTGGGAGTCGTAGAACGCGTTCAGATGCCTTGCTCTGATCTCCTTAGCTAGGAACAGTCCGGCGATGAGTGCCTCGTACTCAGCTTTGTTGTTGGAGGCACGAAATGCTAGGCAAAAGGATTGCTCGAGGATCTCGTGTGTTGAAGACACCAGCTTGATGCCTACGCCGGAGCCAAGTTGGCTTGCAGAGCCTTCGGCATATAATGTCCACGTACGGGATTCAGCATCGGAGTTGGTTAGTTCTAGATGTAGTTCAATTAGAAAGTATGTCAATACTTTGGATTTTGTGCTCGTGCGGGTCTGAAATTCGATGTCGTATTCGCTAAGTTCGACTGCCCATTTGACATTCCGATCGGATTGAGTAGGGCTGTGCAGAATTGTTCACAACGGTTGGTTTGTCAGGACGACTATTGAGTGCGATTGGAAGTAAGGGCGCAGTTTCCTTGCCGAGGTGACTACGGCTAATGCTAGCTTCTCTGAGGATGGGTAGCGTTCTTCCGCACAATCGAGTGGTTTGCTGAAATAGAAGATTGGTTTTTTTCTCACCTCGACCTTCGTGAACCAGGACACCGCTGACTGCCCACGTGGAAATTGCAATGTAAAGGTAAGGGATCACCTAGTTAATAGGTTTGGCTAATATTAGCGCAGTCGTGAGGTACACCTTTAGTTGTTTGAACGCTTGTTCGCACTTGTCGTCCCATACAAAGCGTTTTTTGCCTCGTAGTAGTTGGTAAAACGGGAGGCACTCGGTTGATCTTGAGATGAAATGATTTAGTGCGGCGATGCCTCCTGTTAGACGTTGTATTTCCTTGGTGTTTCCATGTGATTGCAGCTCGGAGATCGCGGTAATTTCCTTAGGGTTGGCCTCAATTCCTCTTTGTGTGAGTATGTATTCGACGAATTCTCTCGAGGTGACCGCGAAGATTCACTTGGTGGGATTTAGTTTCATGTTGTACTGGTTGAGGGTGGCGAAAAAGGTTGGCAGGTGACTGACATGGTCTTGGGAGATGAGAGTGACTTGACGAGCATATCGTCGATATAAACTTCCATGGCGCGTCCCAGTTGATCCGCAAACATTTGGTTGAGTAGGCGTTGGTATGTGGCTCCAGAGTTCTTAACTTTGAAGGGGATGACTTTGTAGAAGTAAGTTCCTCGATCAGTGATGAAGGAGGTTATCTCGTGGTCGTCAGGGTGCATCATTATCTGATTGTAGCCTGAGAAGGCGTCCATGAAAGAGAGGAGATCGTTGCCAGCTGTTGGTTTAACGATTATGTCAGTGTGCAGAATTAGGAAGCTATCCTTTGGGCATGTCTTGTTCAGGTCAGTGAAGTTGACGCAGACTCTCCACTTGCCATTTTTTTCTTGACGACCACGGTGTTGGCCAACCAATCTAGGTACTTGACCTCGTTGATTGAACATGCTTGTACAAGTCTATCCAATTCGTCCTTGGCTGCTTAGGCTCGCTCTGAGCCGTGTTTCCTTTGCTTTTGCTTGATAGGTTTGAAGGTTGGGTCAACATTGAGCTCATGGCAGGCAATGCTAAGGTTGATTCTGGGCATGTCACTGGTAGACCATGCGAAAGTGGATGAGTTATGGTTGAGAAAATCAACGAACTCATCGTGTATCGATTCTTCAAGGTTGGCACCGATTCCTACACAGCGTGTGATGTCGAGGTCATCGATGTTGACTCGGAGAACTTTGTCGAGCTTTGGTGCTTCTTCTCGAGAGGTTTCATATGGTTCGAGGGGGTTTAAATGAAGCACGAATGTCTGACTTTGAGTTCAGCTACGATGCATGTCCTATCCATTCCTTGATCGCCTCGTATGGTTCTTGTGCTCGTTGGGCTTGGGTACTTAAGGAATTGATGGTATGAGGATGGGATTGCCTCCATAACGTGTATCCAAAGAGTTTCCATGATGATATTGTAGATGGTTGGTGTATCGATAATCATGAATTTGACGAGCTTGGTGACCCCACCGAGGTGAATTGGGATTTTTATGATGGCTTCCGACATGGTTATCTCGTCGTTGAAAGCGGTGAGTGGCTTTCGTGAGGGTTTGATTGTGTAGTCTACGAGGTCCATTTTTCGGAGGGTGTTCTTGAAAATGAGGTCAACTGAACTGCCTGTGTCCACCATCATTTAAACTACTTCATAGTCGGCGATGAGGAGCTTGATTATGAGAGGGCCGTTGTGCGGTCGGTCTACTCCCTCTGCATTGTGCTTTGTGAAAATGATTTCTTTGTCAATGTGTCCGCATGATTCGTTTATCATCGCCCATTTTATGGCGGCGACGGTTCGTCGTTTGTGCTTCTTGATGTAGCGTACAGAGTCGTTGCAATCAAGGAGGCCATCCATTATCATATTTATGCACTTTCGTGGTGCTGAGGGCACGTCGAGTGAATATTCTTCGACCTTGTTCCTCTTTGGAGCATCGACCTCAGCTTGCTATGGGGAAGGGATGAGGTTCGCAACGACTCAATTCTGGTGGTTGATAGCTCAGGTTTTCGCCCGAGATAACACTGCAAGTGCACAGATGTACATTGTAGTGGTTCGTGATCGAATCCACAAAGACCAAAGGTAGCACGAAGAATGTAGAATCAAACAGCGGGATAAAGCTAAAAAGATGTCTTTAATTATGATGCAAAAATCGAAAACAAGAGAGCATAGAAAAGCAGGCAGCACACGACGATGTTGTAAAACAATCAAAGAAGTGTTGGAGATCGGGTATTCTCAAGGAAACAATTCATTGCTGATTCAAATTATAGACTAGGGAAAAGGCTAAGAACCGTCTTGAACTCAAATTCTAATCTAGAACCGATCTACTTCCGTACGAACAGCTCTCTTTGCATTAGAAATCTCGAGACTAACTTCCACTGAACTTCGATTTCTAATCATGCATTACAAACATGTTTGATATGTTCACAATTCACTTAAACATCAACTTCGGTTGGCTTAAGAAGAATTGCTCATTTAGGATTCTTTCAGNTTGGCTTAAAAAGAATTGCTCATCTAGGATTCTTTCAGGCATTTAAATATTCACTTTCCAGGCATTAAATTACCTAAGTTCAGAAACTAAGTGATCAATTCAGTTTCATGCATTACGAACAATCATAGACGAAGATCCATTATATTATATCCCTAATCATACGATTATATATCAACAACTCATGAATCCCTATGTGAGAATCCCTAAATCCAACGAACATACTACTCACTCATGGAAATAGCAAAAATAGAGATCAAATTCATGAGAGACATGATTGTATTATATGCATAAATAAGAGTAAAAAGAGGGTTTCGAAGACTTCTCGATCGAAAAACAAAAAGACTTTTTCTCCCTAGGTTACAAACTCAATCTCTGCTCTCTAAAACTAAGAAAAGTTGCATAATGAAAAGGAAAATACGAGCCTATGTCTTTTTGTTGTAATCCGGTTCGAAATAAGTTTGGTCTGGTTCTTCGTAAAATTGGTCCGCAAATCGAGACAGGGATCGATTGATTCGGGGACAAGGATCGGTTGATCTGTGTCCAAATTCCTGGGTATTTTCCAGCTTTGCATGAATACTTCCTTCGGCGCTTGAAATACATCCAAAATGCAATCTTTTCGCACATTCAAGCTCGAATCCTGTAAAAACAACAAAGAACACAAATCCGCGCCAAAAGAATCTGAATACATACTAAAAACCTTAGATCTCGTGCGAAAACCGTAGTAAAAACCTACAAAAATACTGACACATCAAATCCCCAGACTTGAATCTTTGCTTGTCCTCAAGTAAAGAAAACGAAGATTAAGCCCGCGGGAAAAGAAACTCAAAAACCAATGGATCGCATGCTTTTAGAAAAGCTTACTCTACGCTACTTTCGCTAACCATAAAGACTTAGAACAGTTAGAACATTCTCCCCAAGAATCGCTGCATAACCTCCCAAGCCCGTCAGTACTCTAAAATCTAGACCTGCAAACTCAGCTTCCATGTTAATAACTCTTAACAATCAATTAAGAAAGGCGTGAAACTTTTCACGAAAGAACTCATAAATCAGAAAATCAGGCTAGGTATTCAAGGCTTTTTAGTGGTAAGGCTTTGAGTGTTTCGGGGTATCAAAAGCTTCATCAAAATGCAAGACATTATGCAAAATCGCAGGAGAAAAAGAGTATATTGATATTCATGTCCCCTAACTACCCAAATACAAACCACCAATCAGAAAAAAAACCAAATATGTGCATTGTTCAGGGTGAATCTAATCAACATAATAATATGCTAATGCTAATTTCTAAACCAAATATGCAAAAATTAAATTAAATTTTGTTTTTTTAGGACAAAAATCTGGAAGAAATTAGCATATCAATGACATTTTTAAATTCTAAAACACCCATACAACACGAAGAAATGCAACATATCCATCTAAACCATCTAAACACCTAACACCGAGAAATAAGACACTGAGGACCGTGTCTAAACCACCTAAATTGTTCAATCCTACCTAAACAATTAGA
>OVAN01012351.1:0-13831 GCA_900406275.1 Anastatica hierochuntica | reverse complement strand
AATTATTTATAAATTTTTATAGATTTTTCTAAATTTAATCACTTTATAATTGTTTTTGAATTTTTGTAACAAATTTTTTTTTAGAAAATAATAATATTGTAATATAATTATTTTACAAGTTATGGATTTATTTTAAATTTGAAAAAATACTATTTTAAATTTGATGAAAATTGATGATATTAAATTGTGTTGGTTTATAATTTTGATAGTGATTAAGTGAAAAGAATATTAGAATATTCTAATATGTTTGTTAGAATAGGTAAATGAATAATTTTAGTTATTTTAACTTATTAGATACATTTAATAAAATTTCTAAAATATGTTCACTTTGATAAATCATACATGAAAAAGTCTATGTCTTCCCTTTTAATAAGACAGATTGGTTTAGAGGATATTTTGTATGATGACCAAACACATTTTTGATTAAATAATTAAGACGTTAGAAAAAAAAATTATATTGGTGTGAATTAATGGTAGTGGGGTGAATAGGTTATAGTTTTTGAATTAGTTAATTGTGTTTCATAAGATAACCGTCCATTTTAGAAGTCGTTAAAGTATAAAATTATTAAGAAAATAATTATTGAGGGAAACTTTGAGTAGAAAATATAAAATACAAATTAATTTGACGGTTGAATTTTGAAAGTAAATAGTAATATTTATTGTGAGGAGTATTAGAGAAGAGAAACAAAATGGTATAGTTAAATTGAAAAATAGTATTATTATACGAAAAGAATTACTATTTATGTATTAATTATGTAAATGATAAAATCTTTTTAATTTCACATTGAATATATAATTTTTTTCAAAAATTCAAATTATGATCAATTTCTTGAAGAATCTACAATTTAGTTGTATAATTGAAATTGTCATTTAAAAAAAATTAGAACACAAAAATCTCATCAAAAATTTGTTGGGAGTGTGTATAAAAGAAGAAAAAAAAATGAAACGTGTCACAAACAATGTGCGTAAGGAGAACTAATTCAAGGGTGTCTTCGTTTGAGGTGAGATAAAGAGAATTTTGGCAAACAAAATTTCTTAAATAATGGTTTTATTTTTGTATACTGAAGCTGATTTCTCTTTAAATCTGTTAATTATATCTACTACTAGTCTGGTTTAGTTTTTTCTTCTTAACTTTTTAGATGTGAAGAAGTAAAAAAGCACCTGCTATCAAATTTTACCAACATCTCCAAATTAACCCATTGTCTCCTGTGACGAGTATAGAGATTGCAACCAAAAAGATAATTAAGAAAAAGGAGAAATGAAGAAATCTTCTTCGGTTTTGATCTTTGATACTTGAATCCTTTTTTGTGCCAATCTCCAAAAAGTTATTCTTGAAGTCACTGGAAAGTCATTCTCCATCCAATTCTTTAATTGGAACACAAGGCAACACTTTTGCTGATTTATATATTTAGAGATGTATATTGCATCATCACTTGCCTTCACAACCCTTCTTCTGCTGTTATTTCTGATTAGAAAGCTGAGATTAAAAAAAATGAAGTTAGGCGGGTCAAGAGGAGAAGCAGAGAAGCACAAGCGACAACATTTTGAGCACGAGCTTAAAAACATGATCTCCTCGTTAACCCACATGGGAGCAGAGAAGGCAGGACCGAGTCAGTATGACGAAGAGGAGAAGGAGGAAGATGGCGTCAGAGTCATCACGCTTTCTGGATCCAACCTAGGAGCCACCATGAAGACCGAGCTCGACAACAATCATGGAGACAACTACACAAAAGGAGATCACGAGCTTGATTTCTTGAGCACATTTGTCAACAGCAACTTTCAAGCCGTGAATAACTCGATAATGATAGGCTCAAACTACGAGACTCATGATCCGGGCGTTCATCTTGACATCTCAGGCGATGTGGAGAAACCTTCGATGAAGGCGCCTGCGAGGGGGTCAAGGGGAAAGAAAGGAAAAACTTCAGCTAGAAGTGATCGTCGAGAATCTGAACGTACAGAATGATTGGTACCTTCAAAGACAAAGAGCAATTTGGCTTCTGCATTAACTCTCTTTTGGTTCTTCTTGTCTTCTCTAAATAATCAGAGAAGTGGTGCATGCCAAAGCACTTTACTTTCTCTTCGATGTTGTTGTTTTTCCGCGTGCACTTATCAATAACACGTTCATTATACAGTGTATACTCTCAATTTAAATTAACCAGAATGATTATGTGATAAAGAAAAAAAGACTATTTTGATTGAAACAACACAACAATGATTGAATCAATGGTTCACATTCATAAAAGGCAAAGCCATCTTCTCACCTGCAAAGAGATGCATGAAGAAACTGTGACGGACCGAATCCAAATTCTGGAATGAAAGCAAAAGCCCAACAAGGTCCATTTTCATCTCCTGAAACCCAAGGTAAGATTTCTATTTAAAAGAGTTCCTTGTGTTGTTTTTTTCTCCATCAAAAAACTTATAACGTCGAAACTCTGCAGAAATTCTGAGATATATGAGATAACCGACGAGTTTGACACTAACAGAGGCTGGAAATCGTCCTCCCATACCTCAGCCACGGAATCCGAAAAAGGTACGTCGAGAAAACCATGTCCGGATCGTTACACTACAAGATAACAACAAATTAGAGACGGAGAAATTCGTCTATATTCCGTCGCTAATTCCAATTAACGACGGAATAGCGATGAAAATAAATCCACCGCATTTTTTGAGTCGCAAAAATATCATGTCGCTAATTCGCGACAAATTTATTTTCGCCGCTAATATAGCGACGAAACTGCGACCAACTTTAACGACTAATTTGCGACAAATATTTGAACCCGCTATATTTAATCGCAAATTTTGCGATTAAACAACACTTAATTTTTTGTTGCAAAAAAGACGTCACATTTTGTGACGTATTAGCGTCTGGCCGTCGCTATTCCGTCGCAAATTGTTAGTGACGAAAATACGACTAACTTTAGCGACTAATTTGCGACAAATATCTAAACCCGCCATATTTAATCATAAATTAGTCGCAAATTTTGCTATTAATTAGCAATTAACTTTTTTGTCGCTAAAAAGACGTCACATTTTGCGACGTATTAGCGTCTGGCAGACGCTATTCCATCGCAAATTTTTAGCGACGAAATAGCGTCTACTAGACGCTAATACGTCGCAAAATTTATGTAACATATTTAAAAAAATAATATTATAATATTTTTTAAACAAATAATTAAAATAATTTAATAAAATTAAAATATTAAATATTAAATCCGAAATAAATATAATTAAAGTATTGAAAATTAAATAAAAAACATAATTAAAAATAAAAAATTCCTAATCTTCGTTCTCGTTCTCGTTCTGATTGTCCCTTGGTTGTTGAGAACTCTGGCCTTCGTTCGGGTTCACATTCATCCTTTCGAACCATGCTTTAAATCTCGGCTCCTGTCTTAAATAATCAAAACACATCTGACGCGCCATAACGTGTTCCCTCAAGCGGACAATCTCGGCCCGTAATTCTTCATCTCCTTGTGTAACCCGAACTCCGACAGCAGTTGCAGACGCTTCGGGCTAGAGTAGCCAACGCCAAATATGCATCCTTTTTTCTTCAGAGCATTCTACACATTTGAAAAATATTAAGACATTAATTGAACTATATATAGAAAATAATTATGCATAATAATTATTTATAAATAATCTAAAGTTAAATTGAAAAATACTTGAACGAAAATTTGATTCTTCTCGAACTGAGTTAACCCTTCTTGGGAGTCAGGATTCGAGGCTAATCTAGTCTGAGTTTCATCCTCGATTTGCATAGAGGACTCATAGTAGAGTCTCTCTGACCTCCCATCAGGCCAAACGTCGTCCTTATGCTTCGTTGCATGGAGTACTGCAAGGAAGTCAAAGTCGCTGGAATTGTTCTGCTCCGCCTGGAAATAGAATATGAACTTTTTTTTAAAGTTAAATAAGTAAAATAATTAAAGTACATCTATCTATTTTATTAAAAGAGAAGACATGGACCTTTTTATGTGTGATTTTTTAAATTATACATGTTTTAGAAATTTTATTAAATGTGTCTAATAAATTAAAATAACTCTATTTACTCATTTACATATTCCAACAAACATATTAGAATATTCTAATATACTTTTCACATAATCATTATCAAAATTGTAAACCAACATAATTTACAATCATCGTTTTTCACCAAATTTAAACATAGTATGTTTTCAAATTTAAAATAAATCAATAAGTTTTTGAAAATAATTATATTACAATATTATTATTTTCTAACTAAAATTTGTTACAAAGTTAAAAAAAAATCATAAAGTGATAAAATTTAGAAAACCTTATAAGAATTTATAAAAATAATTTATTTAAACTATAAAAAATTAAGTTTAGTCATCTAATGTTTATTTTTAAATACTTCAACGGGTTTTGTTTCACGGTATTTCGGGTATCAAATATTATATGATATGAGTATTCGAGGAACCTGAAAATCCGAGAATCTCAAATCTAAACTTGAATCTGGAGTTCAATATAACTGAAAAATCTAAAACTTTCGAAGCTGAACCTGAATCCAAAACTCGAAATAACCGAAAATTCTAAATCCGTTACTCGAAAAATTTAAACATGATCAATAATATATAAAATGAAAAACTCACGCGGTTGCGCGGGTCAAACTCTAGTTAAAGTTAATACGAAATTTTTTAAAAACTTAATATCTTGCTATTTTTGGCTCTGAAGGACTCCTGACCCGAGAAATGTCTCAAAATTCCTTCTTGCGTATTTTTCCCAGTATAACGATCATCTCGACACTTCTAGCTCTTTGACTGATGGGTCTCCGTCTGCCAATGGGCGATCAAAAGCGCCCATACATTCGAATCCATCCAACCCGGTCTAGCCTGTTCGCCACTTTTCTTCCACTTGCTTTTCCATTTGTTTACCGCATCCGTAATTCTCTTCTTCAATTTGGCCTCAAAATTGTGGCGGACTAAACCGTCTATTCCTCTCTCTCAATAATAAGATTGCTATATCAAAAAAAATATAATAAATTTTAAAATATTTTCTAAATAATGCGTTAAATTTATAAAAATAATTCTTAAAATTTAATTTTCAATAAGCTTTAAATTGTAGATAATTTAATGATTAGAAATAATTTAATATTTAATTTGAAACATATTACAAAAAAGTAATAATAAAATAATACTTACCACAAAAGTCTCAAACCACCGATCAATTATTGAAATTGGTGTTTTGAAGAAGCAGGTATAGGCGCTTGTGTAAGATCTTTTAAAGATCTTACCAATTTTTCGAGAGAGCTCCCCATCGTCGTTGAACCTTAAACTTAAATATATATAAAAAATAAAATTATTTAAAATTACATAATAAAGTAATTAAATAATAATTTTGTATGTACCATAAAGCACCGTCTGAACGGTCTCGACGTGTTTTAGGAAGACCAAGCCGTGCAGGAGAATTGAGGAGTTCCTCGAGCGTCATTCTGGGCACATTTTGTGGTGGTGGTGGTGGCGCCGGAAACGTGTTCGGAACCGCGTCCGAGTTTGATGGCCTAGACGTATCTCTAGATTGAGACCGTAAAAATGCCGCATATGAAGATTGATCCATCTACATATAAAAATACAATTAAATTAATAAACCTATCTAAAAGGCATTATTTATGATATTCCAATCCTAACTAACCACCTAAAAACATTTCTAAAACTATATTCAAAATAATTTATTTTTCAAAAAAATATTTTTAAAACCGTACCTTTTTTCGGATGAGAGGTTTTAGAGAGAGAGAGAGAGCTATTGGAGAGGGAGAGGAAAGTGTGAAAAATTAACGAGGGGGCATGGTTTTTATAAGAAATTTGATCAAAATTAGAGACGAATTAGCGACAGACTCGTCGCTAATTTTTGACCAATGCATGTTGACGCGTGTAAAGAGAGATTTGACCGCGTAGGAAAGTGGAATTTTTCCAAATTCCGTCGCTAAAACGTCGCTAAGTTTGGAAATTTTTCACCACCCCACGAAAAAAATTTCCCCAAAGTTAATTTTGCGATGAAATAGAGACGATTCGTCGCTATTTTCTCTCAAAGTTTTAACCCTCCCAACGCATTCCCGCCAAGAATTGACCCCAAATTTATTTTACCGCTTCATTTAGCGACGGATTAGAGACAAATCTATCGCTATTTTGTCTCTAATCCTGGAAATCTTTTTACAATTTATGTGTTACATTAACCGGTTTACGGATTTGTGTTTCGGATATTGGTTATACGTTTTACGATAAATTGTACTTTTTTGGTTAAGGATGTAGAAGCGCAAGCACAATGGAAGTAAACCTCTATTGTTACAATATTTTATATTATACTAGAAAAAGGGAGAATGATGCAACAATATTTTTATATTTCTGATGAGTTTTTGAGGAACCTTCTACTATTTCATCTTAGTTTTGATATTTTTATGCTCTTGGAGAAGTCACGAGCTGTTGGTGAATCAGAAATAAAGATTAACTTTCTCTCCGGCAATAACAATATGACAAGACCAAGGAACTTTCTTTTCCATAGGCAATGCGACAGTCACTCGCTAGAATTTCAGAAAGTGGTTGGTGTTGTTGACAAACTAGAGTTCCTAGTCACATTAAAGGCGATGTGCAGATTCTAGTGAGTATTGGACCTCAAATCTACCATATGCCGCTATTTAAAGATGCCAAGAAGTCTCCCATCGTGTACTTGCTCGACTGATGTCTCGTTTGGAAAACAAAAAAAGTTTGGTATGGCATCGTTGGCTGGAGAAGAAATTGAAGAAAATCAGAATGCAAAATCCAGCTATGGGGAGGTACTTATCTACTTCGAATTTTGATATAAAATAGTTGATTTTAGACACAGTAGCTATGTTGGAGGCCTGTTACGATGCATGAGTCTTGATTATGCACTATCTAAGACGGTTTAATTTTTTATATTGCACTGAATCGAAGACATGGTGTACGTGTTTGGTTTAAGACCATGAGTAGAGAAGCTACTTCTCAGCGAAAAGACAACATGAATGCATTGATGATCAATTTACTTTTCTCAGAAATGGATATCAGCCACTAAAGTCTTAGAAAGAACAAAAAAGTTTTTTAAAGAAATTCGTCACTTTATTATGTTTAGAAAACTATCTCAAAAACTAAACACCAATTGCAATCTCTCTTATGATCAACCACAAACCTAGTTGATCATATATATAGTATTAGAAATCCTTCTCTAACTAGGACTAGATATTTCCTTTTCCTAATCCTAATACAATTAGCTTTTTCCTGTTTTCTTTTGTCATTATCATAGTTCCTTTTAGGATATCTTATTCCTTAAGCAATTTGAAGTTTATCCAACAACCTCTTTATTCACATCTTTCCTATGTGCAGAAGAATCAAGCACTACAATTCCTATATTGGATGTTTTAGTGACTGAACGCTCTTGAACCAACTGTGATAAAGCTTTCCACTGTGCTTGTGTCAAGTCTGGAAACCTCGAAGGAGATGGACTGGTTGCATGAGCTACGACAGGAGAGTTTTTGTTTTGAAAATTATCGCGCCCTTGACCGTTGCCACGACCCCCACGACCACGTCCAGCTTGTCCTCTTCCACTTTCCACAACATTTTTTTCCGGCCACCATTCTGGAAAACCAATCAATTGCCAACACAATTGTTTCTCATGACCTTGTCTGCCACAGTGAGAACAAACCATGCTGCGAGATCGGAGAAGACTTGTTTCAGGAACTGCATCATGATGAGATTGTAAAGGCTGATCTTGACGAGTAATAAACCCCAAAACACTTATATGTTGCTCCTGAATTTTTGATGACTCTAGCCTTTGCTCTTCACGAACTACTTTGGAATAAAATTCTCCAAGATCAGGAAGAGGTTCCGTGCCAGATATTTTTGTACACAATGTGCCAAATCTTGCATCATCGAGACCCATTACAAACTGATGCACCTTTTCCTCCTCTCTCTCTCTCTCTTTGGCAAACTCCTTGGCTACGGTGCATGTACAAGTGATAGGTGGTCGAGAAACTTGAAGTTCTTCCCATAACTTAGAAAGCCGACCATAGTAATCTAGAACACTTTGACCTTCTTGACGACATGAAGCTAGTTAAGACTTCAACTGATGAACACACACAATGTTTCTAACGGAGAATCGTTGCTTCAGATCAATCCATAACTGATGAGTGTTGGTAATGTAAGAAACAGTGGATCAAACCTTAGGCTTAATAGATGTTCGGATCCAACCAACAATCATCGAGTTAATAGTGAGCCAATTTTCATGATTTGGATAATTAACTCAGGTTTCAGCAATGATCCATTAATAAAACCGATTTTTCTCTTGGCTTGCAAAGAATTCAACATCTCAGAAGACCATTCATTATAATTTTCACCATTCAAAATCACAGGAGTGATCAAAGCACTTGGATTGTCTGACGCCGAAAGAGAGTATGGCGACAAACGTACAATTTCAGATGATGTAGCCGATGTATCACCTAACTTTGCCGGAGAGTGCAAAACAGAACCCAAGCCTTATGTCATCATCGTATGGGAAACAAAGAATAGAAGAAAAACAACAAAAACAAAACCTCTGTTTCGCGATTTAAAGAAGACAGACTTTGAACAAACAAAATCTCAAGACACGAAACAAAGAGATCAAACGATTCTCACAATGCAGTTTTAACGAGATCAACAGCTGCAACAAAGAAACAATGATTTCGAGACAAAGACAAGAAAGAATTTTAGGTTTAAGGATCTTTTAGAAGCTCTGATACCATGTAGATTATTGATAATTTGAAGTTCTCAATCTTTATTTACAATACCTCATCGATATATGTACACTTTAATGTTCCTAATAACTAAGGGATTCGATGTTTATCAACAAAACATAATAATAATAACAAGATTATGTAACTTGTTGTGCAAGTCATATATCTATCTTCAATAGATAGGTTTCTTGAACAACTTGTGAACTGAATGAAGGAGTGTACATATATACACACACACACATGAATAGATGGCAAGCAAATATATCAACAACCTAACCAATAAAGGTCTAGAAATATTGGCAGGGCATTACGTCAATGTAGAATAGGCAGACTTATAACTAGGATATGAAGCAGAAGATTAGAGGACATAACCTGAATTTCAAAGAGAAAATACAAGCTTCGACATTGCAAGATAAAGCCACTTGGATAGCTTGACAATACCTAAAACAGTGATTGCCCTAGGAAAAAATACCACATCAAGAGATTACCGGAAACTGCATCAAGTATAAGAAAAACTCTTCAAGATTTTTCATGTCTTTTAGAATAGATTTCGGATGTAGACTTATACATATCGACAATTAGAGATGACTATAATGCTGAAAATAGTAAACCTAAGCCATCTTCCCAAGGGCCAGGCAGTCCAATCCAGTTTTGAACTCTTCATGGATATTCACATTGTGCAACCATATAATCATATGTATTCGGTCGAATATCACAATTAATTCAAGGTTGCAAACGACAATCTTTTTCATGTTACAACCAACCTACCTGGATACCGTAAAAATAATGTTGAAACAATTAAAATCTAGACATCTTTACAATCTGAAATCTTCTAGAATGGGCTTCTTTTCTTTCTGATAACTGATCGTGCGCTAACAAAGTGTTTTGATCACTCTTGTTTGAATCCTACAATAAAAAAAAAAAATCATCAATTTCATGAAACTCAGATAGAGAAGTGTATGCAAAAAATTGTCAATAGAAAAACAACCAAAAAAGTTGATTCACCTCCCACTTTTCTGTCACAGATGATTAAAAGTGTTTAAAAAAATAGGCTCGACTAACCATCCCTTCAACTAAAGCCACCGCTGCAGAAGCTCTGCTGTAAAGAAAAAGTCATTAAAGTTGTAAATTCTAGCTTTAGATTTGAAACCCAACTCCACCATACGATTGACAAAAGCTACTGCTGCAGAAATCCTATTCCCCTAATATACATAGTCCATTGAGCAGTGATGAAGCGTGACTATATTAGGATCATAGTCAAGTTTATTCATCTTCCCAAGAAAAGTTAATATGATAGGTGATATGATCCTAGTGGTGATAGGATCAAAGTTTTAAGGCTTCACTTCGTGGCTTGTTGAATATGTTGTATGCAGATGACTTGTTGATTGAAATTAGCGATAAGATGATAATGAAGGTGAAAGTGTTGCGGAATTGATTGGAACCAAATGGTGAGAGTGAAGTGAAACTTTCGAGAGGTATGGATGAACTCAAAGATTTTTCAAACTCATACCAATTACGGATCTGACACTCCGGAACTGATCTAAGAAGCATGAATATTACACATCATGCAATGAACAAAAATATCGAAATAGTTGAGAAACAAAAATGTTTGTTGTCTTCCTCAAGAGATAATTTCGACCATAAGAACGGGGGGAGAGAGAGGGAGAGGGAGGGAGGGAGGGAGAGAGAGAGAGAGAGAGAGAGAGAGAGAGAGAGAGAGAGAGAGAGCATGAAGAGCAAAGCATATACATGCACATAACCTTGGAAAAAACACAAAGCATTAACATTTAAAGTTTGAAAGAAAATATCTAAGGAAAATAAGGGAAAAATGAGGGATGGGCTTTGGATTCAACAAGGGCTTTTTGTAAAATAGTAATAGGGCATTGCCTCATTAAAAACCTAACTTGTAAAATTCATTGGGACAAAACCAAATACGGAAAAAGAGTAGAAGTCTTATATCTCCCTTGTCAAAAAGCTTAAGTAGCTTGGATCACAACCATGGTGGTTGGAAAAACATACTCAAAACGGCGTAGGATGATGTGTAGATGATGTTGCAAGCTTGCTGAAACTTCTTAGATTTGGAACGAGTCATGGGTCCAAAAGGCAAAGACAAGTCTTCTTCTTCACTGAGTTCCTTAGGTTCTTCTTTTTCCTTGGATTCAAACTGCTCCTTAACTCCTCGCTTCTTGGCCATATGTTGCTCGGGAAGCTCTATGTCTGTGATCATATCATTCCCTTCAACTTGAGAAGGATTTATCCTAAAATATGTTTCATCATTCCCTTCAACTTGAGAAGGATTTATCCTAAAATATGTTTCATCTGCAAGAAAAGGGACCGAGTTAGTAATGTTCAAGCTTGAACTTATATTATACTTACCTCCCAAGTCGAGTTCATAAACATTGTCGTTGGTCGTCCTCATGATTTTGAACGTCCCATCGATCCTCGGCATGAGCTTGGATTTCCTTTCTTTAGGGAAGCGTTCTATTCGTAAGTGTAGTCACATTAAGTCGCCTTCTTCGAAGAACATCCCTTTTCGCCCTTTGTTGGCATGCTTAGCATAAAACTTTGTTTTCTCCTTGATATGAATATTTTATCTTCTCATGGATCAGCTTCACCTGCTTTTCCTTTTCCTTTCCTTCCTAACTAACAATTACACTCAAAGGCAAAGACACTAGATCTAGAGATTAAAGGGGATTGAATCCATAAACAATTTCAAAAGGAGAATACTTAGTTTTAGAATGCGTAACATAATTATAAGTAAATTCAATATGTGACTATCATTCTTCCCATGTTTTCAAGTTCTTTTTAAGCACAACATGCAAAAGGATTCCTAATGTCCGGTTCACTATTTCGGTTTGGTCGTCGGTTTGAGGATAACATGTGGTGGAGAAAAGAAAATTGGTTCCTAATTTAGACCATAGAGTTTTCCAAAATTGACTAGGGAATTTGACATGAAGTCTAACAATCTCCTTAAAGAACAAGTTTGCTACATTCACAGCATCATCGGTTTTATGGTATGGTATGAAATGTGTCATCTTTGAAAATCTATGTCGTCTCTCTCTCTGTTGTATCTGTGACTGAGAACACAAAGCTCTTGTATCACTGTACCTTGTATCAGAGATAAAAATAGACCCATTAATTTGTGAATCTTTGTCGTCTCTCTCTCTGTTGTATATGTGACTGAGAACACAAGGCTATTGTATCACTGTACCTTGTATCATAGATAAAAATAGACCCATTAATTTGTGAATCCTTCTTGTATGTGTTTTCTTCTCTATGACAGATAAAGAAAAGAACGTGTCTTTTTGTTAGATATGTTTAATTTGAATAATGCTTTAATCTAGTTTGAGAATTGTGAGTTAAAAAAGGTCTGATGGGTTTCTTCATCTTGTTTAAAATGGTTCTAGGATGTATATTACACAAGTTGATTAGTCTTGTATCACTAATAATTATCTTATTGTTGCATGAACAAGGTTGTTCTCAGCTTAGGACGGAGACTTAAGATTCGTAAGCATTTTGTTATGAACTTTACAGTAGTCATGGAATCATATCCTGCAAAATGTGAAACAGTCAAGAGTTATAAGCAATATTAATTCAGATTCTCCATTCTCTTTTTTTTTTTGTACTTTGGAAGACTGAATATGGCTTCATAATAGTTCATTAGGTTCATTGTTTCACTTTGTTATGTCATATATGAGCAACGGTGAAAATCAAAAGTTGTTTCTCTGGTTTTTCTAGCATGTATGTATGAGTATTATATTAATATTGTGTTTTATTTGTTAAAAAAATATGTGTTTTATGTGTTAAAAATTATGTATTTTATGTGTTTATAAAGTTATGTGATTTATATATTTTTTATGGTTTTATATTTATATTTGAACTCATGAAAATAAAATTTTATGAATGTGAAAAATATTAATTTATAAGTTATTAGTTGGAAATAAAATTTTAAAAAATATTTAAATTCGTTTGGTTAATATTAAGATATAAAAACTATGATTAAAAACAAAAAAAAATATGATTGGGTTCAATCATGGGCATTTTCGTCTTTTTGATATTATAATCATCCAGATGGATCATTTGGATGAGCAAACGAACAGAACATTTAAGTGAATCATCCAAATGATCCATCCAGATGAGAGGACGAAAATTGAAACGAACATCATCCAGATGATTCATCTGGATGATCCATCTGGGTAGATCATCTAAATGAACATGTTGAATGGTCAAATGAACAGGCCTTAAAAAGATCAAGGACATACCACTAATCGATCAGCTCCCAAACGATCAAACGCGAAGTCAAGAATCTAAAACCAAGGTAATTCAAATTAACAAGTGCCACAGGTTCATTATGAGCAGCCATGTAGGAGGTAATGCCTCAGAGTTATAGTTTGAAGTATGATCCAAACAAACAAACGAGTTAGGAATATGTACATATTCCATGATCTCGAATTGATAAACCACAATGTCGTTGAAAGGCGAACATGGTCCAGAGCAGTGCAATTAAAGTACTTCATCATCGCATGATCCAAGTCACCAACAATAGTAACCATTTCACTTGTAACAAAGAGAAGACCAACGTTTACACATTGAAGACAAATACACATAGATAAAGAATTTAAAGAACTAATGCAGCAAGAAAACAACTCTTTGCAATCAATCACCGGAAGACAAGACCATTCTTCACCGCCGCAGCAGCAGCTTCCACCAGAACCGTCTCTCAGATTCCAGTGCCGTTGTTCCACGTTTCTCTCACCGTTTGTCTCCACTTTCGAATTGGTTTGTCCCTCTTCATGGACCTCTCTTCCTCTCTTCTCCTCCTTGGAAACTGCTCCAATCTGCAACTCCTTTGCATTGGCGCAGAAACGAATATGTTTTGAGGAAGGTCGAGGTTATGAGTCTTAGGTTGGATCGAATCGAAAGTAGAACGAGGTTTCCGAGACAATTAAGGATACAACAACCGGTGGAGGAAAATGTTACGACTTTGGATCGTAAGGATTCCAAGGAGGAAAATGGAGGTCGAGGAAGTATTGGGATGATGGAGAGTGAGGCAATACAGAATGCTTCAGAGATTGAACTAGAGCTGAGTGATAGTGAAGA
>OVAN01012350.1:0-13833 GCA_900406275.1 Anastatica hierochuntica | reverse complement strand
CCGTAATTGGTCTAAAAGTTCTTTGCACACATTGGTCTTTGTGGATTTCGAGACCCGAACCACTATAACGTACTTAACTGTACGCTTGCAGTGAATTCTTGGATGAAAACCTGAGCCATCATATACACATAATCGAAGAAAGAAAGAACAAGTAAAAGTTAAAGCAACCAAACATATAATAGTTTCAGAGAGAGAGAGAGAGAGATTTGGATAATCACTCTTTTTCGAAACTAAAAACGTAATACAAGAGACTGCACTATCCGTTCACCAAATATACTCCAAGCACATTGAAGATCAACTTATATTACACAATACTCGTCTTGATCCATATTACAACCCACAGACATAAATAACAATCATAGGTGACGTTCATCCTCTTCTTGATCGATGAAATAAAGCAAACTCTCATATATCTGAAACCCCCATTTTGTGTTTGGTATCCGCATAATTTCCTTCCCTTCCATCAGAAGCTGTGTATGTACAGGGACGATGGCAAAGCATTTGAGCTGGCGATTCTCCGAGCTATGCGAGCCTCTGTTTTATTGGGTCTGAATTACGTCTTCTCTGGTTTTGAGCAGATTTGTCCTCTACTACTTTATGAGTTGTTGCCGCAAGTTTTCCACCTCGGCTGCCTTTAGCTGACTGAGATCCTGCCGATTTTCCTGCCCAAACATTTAGTAGACTTACGATGACGACGGTTGATTTGAAGTCTAGTTAAAGTCTCTACTTGCAAAATAATATATCACTTTTGTGGGATCTGATCATAATATACTAATTTTGGTTTGTATCTTTGTGACCAACGCAGACTGATTGTCTTATCACTATCAGCATGTTTGTTATGACTCTTCTCTTAATTCAATAAGATGGAAACGGAATCAAGGTTTTCGAGGCATAGAGAAAGACAGAGATCTGACCATTGTTTGGCAGAGATAGTTGTTCCTTTGACGCTCTATCTGACTCTCTTGATCTTTCTTTCGGATTGCTGTGAGATATTGGACCACCACCATTAGGTCTTGAGTTAACTTCTACAGAAAGATCATCTTTAACGGGCTTTGGCCTAGCCTTGGATACCACTGGAACGCTTGAAGCTATTCCAGGAGAAGACGAATTACCATCCGAGTGATATGGGCCAGTTATCTTCTGACTTGGAACACCGGACAAAAGATTTGAAGTGTTCTGCATCTTCTTTCCACTTTTCATTTGAGTTTTCTCTGACTGCTCCATATTGTTTCCGCCTAGTTCTCCATCGTCCCTGAGGTTATTGTCAAGAAACCGGTTCTCCCATGGACGAACGGCCATCCATCTTTCCAACCAGTTCCATCCCCAGTTGTTTTTGTCAGGTTGAAAGCCACCATGCGCAGATAACTGCCGAGTTCCTGCTTGCCACTACGAGAGAGCAATTTATATGTAAGAAGAAGAAGGATTCATTTACAGCCATGAAGAAACAACAGCATAGTGGTTGTGAGTAACCTGGTGAGTCAAAGCATATGCCATAGCCCTCTCACGCTTAGCTGCAGCTTCCTGCCTCTTTAGCAGCTTCGCTTGGATTTGTTCAACAGATCCAATGCTATCACACCACCCTTCCTGAGTAATGACAAAACATAATTAACATGACTGTAATTCGCTCTACAAAGAGTCTAAAGCCCAATCAAATGATAAAACAAATATAAAAATCGTAAACAGCTGAGACAAGTGAGCATAAACCTCTATTTCTCGAACTCGGGCTTCATCTGCTAGCTGTTGCTGAAGCATCTGCTGACCCGTTTCACTTTCCAAGGCGAGACGAACACGTCTTGCACGTACACGAGCCTGAACCCGTACTAGTGCTTGCATACATCGAAGCGTTACAGCCGCTTGTTTTCTCACAGCGTGTCCTCTGACAAGGGCTTGAAGTCTAACCAACCCCTTCAGTGCTCGTAAAGCCCTTCTAGCCTAAGAAATGAAGTATCTTTTTCTCAGTCCATTCAAAGGCATGTTTATAGAAACTCCAAGACAGATAATAACTAGAGCATGTATATTCTCAGAATACTGAGCATTTTCTTATATAGTATGTCTGTAATAAGCACCATCATTTCATAGACATAATATAAACCAGAAATTCTGAAGCCTTCAATTTTGAACTGTTTTGCACATAGCAATTTGGGTCTTTGATTGAAGTGGATAACAAAAAACAATCCACTCTTCTTTTTAAAGCCAAATGAAGTATGCATCAAAGAGATAACAGTAAAAGAAAAAGGATCATCCAAATAAGGATACCAGAAATGCACGATAAGCGGATTGGATGCGTGTTGCGGCCCCATGATCCCTCCTTTGTTCTTCATAAGGTGAACCATATGCTTGTAGTGAAGTTGAAGTAGAGACACCAGTATCTATCACCACACTATGCGTAATGGAATCTTGAAATCCATCTTGAAACTTGTCAGTGTCAAAATCAACTGGATCCTGTCTCCCGAACCGGGTCTTGGTGGGAATCTTGTTGGCCTTGATCAGTTGAAAACGAGAACATATTATGCAAATCTTTACACAACAACATTGGGAAAAGAATAATAATGAGATAAAAGCATACATGTTCACCCTTGTTTGAAGACCTTTGCTTATCAGATTTTGTGAAACTGACCAATGCTTTGATCCATCTCCCTGAAGCACCCATTGTGACAACCTGCACAGAGACACATATATAGAAGAAACTCAATTCTCAAGGACAGATCCCAAAATCAAAGTTTAGTGACGAACACTAAAATCAACAATCGCTTTGCAATAAACTGTGGAATTGAGAGAGATGGAAACTGAGAAAATGAAGAGACATATAAAAGACGGAGACTTTTGTTACCGGTGCCGAAGGAAAGATCGGCCGATGAGATCTCCAGATAGCGAGTTGAGTGAGTGAGTGAAATTGTTCAGTCACAGACCGTCTTTCTCGCCTACTTTTTCTCTCTCTAAAAAGTTCATCCTCTCTCTCTCTCTGGAGATTTACAGATAGATAGGAATTGACTTTTGCTATAAATTGATTTTTATCTTTCGTTTCGTTTCCCTCTCCGTCAGATACGAATGAATGATGGATAGATTGCACGCCGTGTAACCTCAAGTTTGCAGCGTTTATTTAGCTTTAAACGGCAAGCATTTTTAATTTCTGTTCCTCCTTTTTCTATATTTTCAATTTGAACTATTTTGGTTCTGTTCGGTTCGGTTAATTTGATTTCTAAATTTTGGAATTATATTAAAATTGGATTTGGTGCCGATTGAATTAATAATCACTAGATGGTTGGTCCACCTGGTATGGTCATCAAAATTTTAGGATAAATTTATCATTATTTGAGTATCCACGTGGCTGTAAAATAAATATCCATGTGGGTTTTGGTTCAGTACTCGTTTTAATCAGATTTTTCGAGTATAGAATTTTATGATCTATTCAGATATTAATGTTGGTTTTGATTCAGATATTATATCTACTTTAGGGTTGATTTTTTAATTTTAGTTATTTTGTCATCTCTAATCTCTTCTATACCATATTAAGATTTTATTAAATCATAAATTTATATAAGTAATTTTTATGTCTACAAAAAAAAGAATTTTTTTAAAGGATTTGGATATAAGTTTTTGTTTAAAAGGATTTTTTTGTTTTCAAAAATTAGATTGTATTTATTTGATTCGTTAATATTAAAAATTACTGTTTTTAATTCAAATATAAAATTATGAAGAAGAGATTAATGTACAAATCGTTATTAATTAAAATTCAAAAAGCCATTTTAATATTATTTAAAAACTATTAAACTTTTAAAAGTACATTTTTCGAATTGAATTAAAATAGTAAAAACTATAATATGAATAACATTTTTTATAATTTTTTAAACCAATTTTAATACTTTTAGAGTTATATTATTAATTTTTCTTAAAATATTCTAATTTACAAAATTATTAGAAAATTAATATAGTTTCAATGATAATTAGGTATGTTGTTGTGCAAGTGTGAATTTAAAAATAACATAATTAAATAAGCTATTATGAAAATATGATACACAAATATGTTATTATCATATTTTCTCAACGAACAACAAAACAATAACTAATTCTTATCTTTCTAAAATTTAAAATATTACTAGAGTTTTGACCCGCACAATCACACAGGTTTTTTTTAATAATTTTATATATTATTAACCATGTTTAGATTTTTCGAGTGTCGGGTTTATAATTTTCGGTTATTTCGAGTTTTGGATTCGGGTTTAGGTTCAAAACTTTTAGAGTTTTCAGTTATATTGAATTCTGAGTTCGGTTTAGATTTAAGATTTTCGAACTTTCAGATTTTCTCGGATACTCGTATGGGTTCAGTTCGGATAATATTCAATTCCCGAAATACCGTGAAACAAAACTCGTTAGAGTATTTAAAAAAACATTTGAGGACTAAACTTAAATTTTTATAGTTTATATAAATTATTTATAAATTTTTATAGATTTTCCTAAATTTTATCACTTTATAAGTTTTTTTGCATTTTTGTAACAAATTTTATTTAGAAAATAATAATATTGTAATATGATTATTTTAGAAGTTATGGATTTATTTTAAATTTGAAAACAAACTATATTTAAATTTGCTGAAAATTGGTTTACAATTTTGATAGTGTTTAAGTGAAAAGAATATTAGAATATTCTAATATGTTTGTTGAAATATGTAAATAAGTAATTAAAGTTATTTTAATTTATTAGATATATTTAATAAAAATTTTAAAATATGTTTATTTTGAAAAATTACACATGAAAATGTCTATGTCTTCCCTTTTAATAAGATAGATTTTAAAAGTTTTACTATATTTTGAAAATTTAATAATAAGATAAAAATATACTTTGATATTATTTTAACATTTAAAGTATCTAAATCAATATATTCGCATATTTTTTTTTATCTCAAACTTCCGTATAATTTAGGATATTTGCATTATATATAAAGAAATATAAACTATCTAAATATATATTTTTTATACATTTGATACGAAATGGTCAAACTAAATTGAATAAAATTTACTTGGAAGTAAATATTTTTATGTATTTGTTACGAAATGGTCAAATTAAAATATATTTTTACCTATTTTTTAAGTGGTTGGCCTGCATCCGGTACAAATATGAAAAACTTAGGAAAAATTAACGTTCTTTGATTATAAATTTTACGCGCATCAAAAGTTTGTTTAAATTATATATTTTTTATAAATATGTTCATTTGTTTTGTGAAATTGTTTCTACGAAAATTTTATAATTACGATTATAAAAAGTAACAATATAAGCTACCATGCTAACATATTTACGTAAATACAATTATCTAACTTTTCGAATAAGTAATGAATTTTAACATTCTTGTTGGATCTAAATATATTAATTTAATACTATATAATCAATATTTTATGTTTTCAAAATTTTTAAATAACTTGTATTGTCTGATAAAATATTCGCTTAAAAGTCTTATGTCCGAAATTATGATTGTGTATTTAATTTGTGATTATTAATAAATCAGGATTTAACATATAATATAAAAAAGAGTGAAAATGGATTTTTTAAAAAAAAAAAACTTGAAGACTCACGAAACTTAGAGTAATAAAAATAAAGTACACATGATTTTTCATGAGTATATATAAAAAGAACACCCATTTATTTGAATTTTTTAATACCAAAAGTTTCTATGTTTGAATTTTAGTACAATGAGATTATTTGTCAGCCATCATTTGTTATGAAGTGATTTGTCGACATCTGAAGTCTATTTGGTTGAAAGTGTTTATACAACAAAAGAATTTGATTGATCTTACCATCCAAAGATTATTCGGTCGAAAGCCTCGTAAAACATTTTTAGAATGATAGTTTGTTTGTTAAATCTTATAGAAAAAGATTACTTATTAGTCATCGTCGTTATAAGAGGTGATTCATTGCCACCTAATATTGATTTGGTTAAAAATGCTTTTTACAACAATAATTAGAAATATAATGGTCTTGATATCATATTTATTGTGGACACAAATAAAGGGAGTGATTGTTTAGCATTTTTAAAATGAAGCCTGTGAATTTTACTTTTTGTTTTGCCGTAGAAAAAAAATAAAATAGATTGTGAACATTTTTAGGAACATTGTTAGGACTTTTAATTTATTACAATTTGACTGGTTAAATTTTTATTTTAAAAATTTTAAAATAAAACTACAACTTTTAAAATGCTTACCAGTTACACCCAAAATCTTTTAAATGAGAATTGTGGAATATATATTGTCTGGTCAAAAGCTGGTATGTCTCCTTTAGGGTGGATGTTAAGGTACCTGTTTAAGTTGGGTCTGTAATAATCCTCAATAAGAATTAGAAAACAGCGAGACCTAGTGAATGATCGAAGAATGATAAAGGCCAAGAAGACAAACCAAGGATGGTTTTAGTGTACGATCGACGTATTGAGAATTGCGTAAGGTGCGTGTAAAGCCAAAAATTTAAAGTTGGATTCAAGAAGAAATGACAGCACGAATGGATTCCTTAGGAAATTTAGTGGATTGGAAATGCTGACGGTTCGGCATAAAACATCCTAGATGACCGGGAAAAATTAGTCGGGAAATTATTCTTCAGCCAGTAAAGGAAATTAGCCTTGAGAATAAATGGTAAGAATTTCTCCCGAGAAAATTGTGTTTTCTTCGTATAAATATTCTTCTTGGATGTTCGGCGTGTAATTAGCACGTTTGGATTCGAGAAACGACTGTCTCGACACGTTCAGATCTGATCGGACACTGTTTGGCACGTCCGGATACGTTCGGATTGGTGTAAGACGCGTTCGGATGGGTGACCAGGCAGCGCGCCTGTGTGCCTGCTTCACTTGCCTGCCTGACCGAACATGCCAAGCAGGTGTCAGGTGTCACCGAGCAGAGAATGCACAGTGTCTCGCCTGCTGACTCATCCCTTGTGCTATTGTGCCTATATAATCAAGTTTGGCACCATTCCGAACGAGTTATTGGGAGAAACTCTCGTGCACAAGTCTGTTTTCGGAGAAGTTCCTCGTGCACAAACCTGTTTCTGGAGAAATTTCTCGTGCACAAGAAAGTTGCTGCCGAGAATTTCCGTGCACAACGATCGGGACACCTCTCAGGTAAATCGATCGATCCGAAACCGTGATTTCTCGTGCCCTTTAGTTTCCGATCGTGTATCCAACCATACCGATCGTGCATCCGACTATCATTGTTGTGCCGGATGCTCAAGATAGCACAAAATCGACCCGAAGCCTTGGGGAATATGTTCGGAAGGTCGCTAAGTCACGTTCGGGATTAGTTGAGCTCTCGGTACATGTCTGGTAAGAATTTTTCACTGTCAGGATGTTCGGTTACCCATAGAAACGGACTGGATCAGTGTTTTAGTGCTCAATTTTCACATGTTCAGGTTGTGCCGTGAAGGAAACTTGGTAAGATCAGTCTGTGGGTTTCCGATAAGGAGTTAATCACTCGGTTACCCGAACGTTGATTTCCGAATAGCTTTTCCCGAAACATTTTTTCCAACTAGTTTTCCCGACCGTTAACCCTGTGTTCCCGATTGTTCTGAACCTAGGATTTCTGTATGCTGTTAGGCTCGGCTACGTTCAACCACTGTTTTTCCTTAGCCAAAACCGTGCTAGAAGTCTAAGGTGAGTCTCGACTATAGAGTTGTATGTATTTGTGCGATTAGCGCCTGCAAAACAAGAGAATTGTGTGATATGTGTGAAACCGTAGAAGCATGAAAGATGATAAATATATGGACGGACATAGGAAAACGGTTAATGAGAACAATGATTGATGATTGATGATTGTGTGATGCATGATGATTGGTGGCATGTTATTTATGTGATATTTGATGATTGTGTGATGTATGCTATTGTGAGAGATATTGGGTTATATCGTTCAGGCCTCGACTCGGGGGTATAACATATATGTTGTGATGTGATGTTATATGCATGTTGTGTGTTGTATCGTTTGAACCTCGTTTTAGACAATATAATTTGTATGTCCCCGGTTCGCTTGGTGAGGAACCCAAATTTGATTGCAGACGGGTTCGTTTGGTGACGAACCCGTAGTGTGAGCCCGACACTTGGGTAGAGTGTCGGGAGAGTCGTTGGTATCCACCTAGAGGCCATAGCTTGCCGGGGCCGTACCAAAATTAGTCTCAGCCGGTTATGTTGAGAATGGTGATAGGGCTAGTTACCCTCGACCGGTCCGGACAGGCCGCATGACGATGCAACAAGTGTGTGATCCGGGCCATATGCTTTTTAGACTTTGTGTCTAGAGTCAATGAGCGCAAGAAGGGATGTGGATTGGATTGTGAATTGTGGTGGGTGGATTTATCAGTGGCGAGGGGCAAGCCTCGATGATCCAACGGGATCAACCACTCGCGAGGGAGTGGATGTGCGTTGCATTGCATGATATTTATTTGAGTGTTGGCATAGGTTGCTTGATTGGCCGTTATGATATATCGTTCCCTGTTTACTATTATGTATATCTCATATCGGTAAGATAACTTAGACCCGTTTCTCGCTATGAAAATTAGTTGCTCATTAGACTCTTCGTTTTGCAGGAAACCATTAGTGGAGGACTTGACGGGTGTGGAGGAGACGATGTGACCGGTGTAGTTTTCTTTTCCCCTTTTTGCTGAAAGTTATGTTTGTATTATATAACGTACGGATTTTTGAAGCATTAGGCTCAATGTGTATAAAGTTTGTATGATGTTTAACACTTTATATAATGTATAAAATGTTTAAATAACTAAATCATAAGTTTCACCTGAAAGCGGAGTCCTGATCCGGGACGAACCAACCAGCGAGTTAGCTTAGGACGACCGCCCGAAGGCTAATTCCGCTAGGGACGTACCTTTGGATTTCGGTTCGGGAATTCCTGAATGTGTTTTGGAGTTCTTGGTCCGAGGGTTCGGGCGTACATCAGTAGCATCTCCGGTTTAGTAAAGGGTTTGCTTAATTAGTCGTACATGTTCTTGTTTGATTGTTGTGCGGTTAATTAAGTTGACTTTGGCCTAGACCGTATCGGGGGTTTTACAACGAAGGTGGTATCAAAGCATGGTTCTCCATGCTTCAGTGAAACTTAGGGTGAATCCAATCAACAAAATAATATGCAAGTGCTAATTTTTAAACCAGATATAAAAAAAAGGAAAGCAATTTTCGTTTTTTATATACAAACAAAAATCTGGTATAAATTAGCAATGCAACGACGTTTTTAAATTTTAAAACACCCTTACAGCATGAAGAAATGCAACATATCCATCTAAACCTCTAAAATACCCAACACCGAAGAATCTGACACTCAGTACCGTGTCTAAACCACCTAAATTGTTCAATCCTATTTAAAAAATTAGAAGCATCTTGTCTACCATATTCTCTCCATTGTTTTTACACATGTATGCATATAAGATCAAAAAGAAATGCAAGGAGATTCAAGGAGATAAGATAAGGGTGTAGTGCCAGACTAAAGATGAGTCTGGTCACTCAGGATTATTGAAAAAGAATGGTAGAAAAATGGGAAAGGAATCATGAATGATTGGTTTGATTACTGATTTCAAGTTCCTAGATCAAAATAATGAAGTTCATTAGTAGGCCAAATAAAATAGAGTTAATAACATTTCAGACAAAAGTCTGAGTTCCAGAGATTTCTGGTGGGGAGTTTGGTCATGAGTTATTCCGGTTTGTCTGTGCTAAAAGCTCAAATGAAATGGTTAATGAGAATATAAATAAAGTGCAATGCGCAGAGATAATAGTCTGAAATCATCATGAAGCATAAACAATCCATAAACTGACTCAATAAAAACATCAAAATGACTATAACATCACACCAAAAGAAAAAGAAAAGCATAAGTAACCTCCCCCAGACTTATCCCACACTGTCTCGGTGTGAAACAAATCCAAGTAAGGGGTAAGTAGCAAATAAAAATAACAATCCAAAATAAAAAGAAAAATACAATAGAAATGAAAAGAAAAAGAAAAGAGCACTACTGAGTTGCTCTAGAAGTGCTAGGCCTATGCCCGGGTCTGGCTCTGGGGCGCCTGCCTGCATCACCTGAGGCGTAGTCTGCTCTCCTCTTGGAGTGCTCCTCGCTCCATCTGGCATCCTCTCGCGCAAGAGCCACGCGAGTCTCCTGAGTCTCCTCCTCATTAGACTCCTCACTCTCAGTCTCCTCATCATCATCATCTGCAATAGCTGCAGGAACTGGTGGCGCTATGCGCCTGATAACATCCTCACGGACATACCTGCTAGGAGAATAAGAAAGCAATCTCCCTATCCTGCAGAGTCCTCTGGCGAAACGTAGCATAAAAGAACTCGTCCTCTGATGACTCTGAACTGTCCAAGCTCTGAACTCTGCAGCAGAAGCAGAAGGTCGCAGTGGCGGGTCAAGCTCATAGGCACTGAAACCCTCCGGAAAAAGTAGGTACAGCTAGTGGAGGCATATGAGCCTCATAATTAGCAACATCAGCAACATGGTCCCCAGCAGAACCTGAAGAACCCTTCTTAAAAGAAGGGGGACAGGGACAAAGACACTCCATAGGAGGCAAAAACTCAACTCCCGGTGAATTAGCTATAAATGTCAAGTTCGAGCAAGACAGCTCAATGTAGAGAGACCTCTGCTGACGGTCCTGGAAGTGAGAGATGAATGGTCTCGAACTGTCTATATCATACTTCCAAGGGAAGCTAGAATGGCGCCGTCAACGAGATGCTTCCCATCGAGGAAAGCATACATAGGTTTGTGGTCCTACTGTATCCCCACCTGCTTGGGGAACTTGAACTCCACTCTTTAGTGACAAGTGAAGTCAAACCTGACAAAACGCAGAAGTCGGGTAATAAAAGCACCCGCAGCAAATGACTTTTTCTCAGAAGCCATCA
The DNA here is from genome assembly GCA_900406275.1 of Anastatica hierochuntica. Taxonomy (NCBI): domain Eukaryota; kingdom Viridiplantae; phylum Streptophyta; class Magnoliopsida; order Brassicales; family Brassicaceae; genus Anastatica; species Anastatica hierochuntica. The sequence continues at coordinate 2,974 of OVAN01012350.1, read as the reverse complement.
CCTTGAAGAAGGTGGACTTGTCAGCAACCACTGCAGCCATGTTCATATCCGTAGCCGCCACATAACGGATCAGAGCTCCCAAGTCCCATGTATTCCCAACGCTAATAAAAAGAAGACCCAACTCGTCGTTGGTCACAACAGCCTGAATAGACTTGGCATAGATGTGTGAGCTAAGAACCTTGGCCGCGAGGCAAACGACAAGACTGCGGATACGTGACTGCTTCGCGCTCCGAGAGATAAATTGCCCAACAACAATATAGTCCTAAAACTCACTGGACCTCGACAAAGTTGGTACCCAAGTACCTCGACCCTGCGCAAAACCAAAAACTCGAGCCAAGTCCATGAGAGAGATAGAGTTAAACTGACCCTGCACAATGAAGGAGAGTGTGCCTTGGTCCGCTACCGAGTTGTCCAAATCCTGGTAGACACAGCGTGCAGAAGCCAAAAATTCCTGACGCAGCTTGGGGTAAACATGCTCTTGAAGCTCCAATAAGCCTCAGAGTCTCATCCTGTCAAAGAGATCAAAGAAATCCCGCCGAATACCAAACGCATCCAGGAGGTCGTCATCAATGACTCGGGTCATCGAGAAAGAAATGTGTCCCAAGTCCGGTAGAAACTGCGAGTCATACTCGTCCCACTCCTTAGTAACGAGATGGTTAGCGGGATGTGTGAGATCGGTCTGTTTAAACCGTCTATGTAAGTTATCGCTATTTGGGTTCCTCGTCTTCGGAACCTCTCCAATCTTGCGTCTACCCATAATCTTCGATTTTGCGAAATCTTTGAAAGTCGGGATATATGATGTGTAATCGGGACAAGGATCGATCGATCCTGGGACAAGGATCGATCTATCATTGTCCCTCTGTTTTGGCATGAAATTAGACAGGGATCGATCGATCCTGGGATAGGGATCGATCGATCCCTGTCCTTCTATCTAGATCGTCCTGTTTTCTACAATACGAAAGCTAAAAACACAGAAAATGTTAAAAGCACCAAAAACCAAAACAAAAAGACGAAGAACACTATAAAACTAGCTAAAAATGAAAAAGAAAACTACCTAATGGGTTGTCTCCCATTCAGCGCTTGTTTAAAGTCTCGAGCCTGACTGCAATGCGATCGTAANCTGTAATGCGATCAGACGGCAGGTGGATCCGTTAAAAGAAATCGCATTCTTTCTTCGGATGGCTCGTCTGCAATGTATGACTTAAGTCTCTGGCCATTCACAATGAAGTTTCTCCCATTGTCATCAAGAAAGACAACTCCATATGGTCAGACCTCAGCTATCAGAAACGGTCCCGACCAACGCGATTTGAGCTTTCCTGGAAATAATCGCAAACGTGAGTTAAACAAAAGTACCTGATCTCCTGCAGCGAAATGACGTGGAATGATCCTCCTATCATGGAATGATTTTTTCCTTTCCTTGTAGATTATTGTGTTCTCATAAGCATTCAAGCATATCTCGTCAAGTTCATTGAGTTGAATCATCCGCTTCTCAGCTGTAAGCTTGATGTCAAAGTTCATCAACTTCGTAGCCCAAAGTCCCTGGTACTCGAGTTCAACAGGCAAATGACATTCCTTCCCACACACCAAATAAAATGGTGTAGTGCCGAGTACTGTCTTGTAGGCGGTGCGATATGCCCATAACGCATCATCTAGCTTCATAGCCCAATCTTTTCGTGTTTTTCCTACGGTCTTTTCCACGATTCCCTTGATTTCTCTGTTGGAAATCTCAACTTGTCCGCTTGTTTGCGGATGATAAGGCGTAACTACCTTATGTCTAACTCCATGCTTCTTCAGCAAATTCTCAAACAACCAGTTGATAAAATAGGATCCTCCATTACTTATATTACCACACTTGGCACACTAAAGCGAGGGAAAATCACATATTTGAACATCTTCAGGACCACTTTGGCGTCATTAGAGGGGTTGGCCAGCGCATCAACCCACTTAGAAACATAATCAACTACAACCAAAACGTATTGATTTCGATAAGAAGATGGGAAAGGTCCCATGAAATCAATACCCCATACGTCAAAAACCTCTACTTCCAAGATGAAGTTCTAAGGCATCTCATTCCGCTTACTGATGTAGCCTTTTCTTTGACAAGCATCACACTTAGAGACGTAATCATGGGCATAGTTGAAGAGTGTTGGCCACCAAAAACCTGCCTGCAACACTTTCGAAATAGTTTTGAAAGTAGCAAAATGTCCTGCATATACAGAATCATGGCAGTGATAAAAAATACATTGCACCTCAGACTCTGGAATACACCTGCAAAAATGTCCATCATAATATCTCTTGTAGAGAAAAGGATCATCCCAGAAATAATGTCTGACATCTCTGAGGAACTTCTTCTTCGCATAGCCTACGAAATTCGATGGCTCCACATATGCACTCAGAAAATTGGCAAAATCTGCAAACCAAGGTATTTCATCGTGAATCTGTCTAATGGAAAAACAATCAACATTATCCATGTATTCATCCTCCAGCAAGGCAACCATATAGACATTCTCCTCAGGGAGACTATCATCGGGTGGTGTATCAGCTTCCACTCGCAATCGAGACAAATGGTTTGCAACACCATTCTCGATACCACGCTTATCATGAATCTCTAAATCAAATTCCTACAAAAGCAAAATCCATCTCAACAGTCTAGATTTAGCATCTTTCTTAGACATAAGGTACCTCAAAGCTGCATGATTAGTGTGAAAAATGACTTTCAATCCCACTAGGTACTGTCTGAACTTCTCGAATGTGCAAACCACAACTAGAAGCTCCTTCTCCATAGTCACATACTTGATCTGAGTGTCATCAAGTCTTCTGCTAGCATAGTAGATCAAATGGAGCTTCTTGTCCTTTCTTTGACCCAACACTGCTCCTACCACATAGTCACTGACGTTACACATTACCTCGAAAGGTAAATCCTAATCCAGTGGCTGCACAATTGGAGCGCTCACTAGTGCTTCCTTGATTGTCT